>APFE031228860.1:0-34168 GCA_000404065.3 Pinus taeda | reverse complement strand
TTTTTATTTTTATTTTTTAAATCGATTAAATGTGAAAGGAATATGCTTTTTCTGTTGACGACTGCAAAAGTGATGGAAGCTAAGGGTTGAAATTTTAGTTAAAAAAATTGAATTTGAAAGTGGCTCGATCCTCTTGTTGTTGGTAACATGGCATAGTTAAGTGAGTGGAAGGGGGAGAGCCACTGCTTCTTCTTCCACTAGTTATTCAATTATCTTGCACCTACATGCCTACCATGGTCTTGAGACATTCATTAATTGTCGGGCTTCTCTATGTATGCCTCTCCCTTGGCCGCCATGCTAATTATTATTATTATTTTTTGTTGTCGTTGATACTACAAGGCACAAATGAAGTATGTTTTTTTTTTTCATTTGGGTTAAAACACTATGGGAAAATTAACACAAAAATTCATAGAAATGTTTGAATGGAGCCTGGTAATTCGCATCTTCCTCTTGATTTCTTATGATATAATTTAATTGGATTTTATTTCTATTAATTGTGTCATGTTATTATCAGGTAATCTTTGAGAAAACATTGTTGCGAAGTAATTTTTGTGCAAAGAAGGAAATGAAGATAGTAATCAAATGTTGCAGGGATGACAAATCTATGTCTCTATCCTGACTGAATGAATACGGTCTTAACACCCGCCCCTTTCCGATTAGCCCCGGTCGAATGGTGTAAATTGCATGTGATTGATCCTATGGGGTTGGATGTTTTTGTAATGATATGGTTGATTAAAATAAAAACCATTATCTGAGCATTTTGTTGCATTATTTTTTTCATATTTATCCTAGAGGGTGCATTTTCTCCGTGTTTTATAAATTCGATGCAATTTACTTTCTTGACATACCATCAATTGTTACTCTGAATTCCTCGAATGAACCTTACTCCTCTCTTATATAGGAAAAGGAGGGGACAAACATTCTAATTATAGTGTGGAAGCTTTAAGGACAAGCCCACAGGAACCATTTATGAAGTGGGGCCACCAAGAGGTGTGATACCCAGAAAACGGATCCTAGGATATATGAGGCCATCCCATGCCTTGGTATAAATTCTTCTAACAATCATAGGTTTATTTAAAATATACTGATGTTTTATTTTTGTCATTACTATCCATTTATCATGTCTAGCCATAAATTGTTGCATGACTCCATGATTTGGAAACTTGAGGAGATATTTGACAGTTGTACATGGAACATGAAAAAATTCTACGATATTCTTTTCAAGGCATACATCACACTGCATTTGGTAGTAGTATTCATAAAAGACTGCATATATAGCTGTTTTGTTTACTCCGTAGTCTCTCCACCAATCGTGTAACCATTCATCTTGTTGATTTCTCTACATACTCCCAGTTGATCCACATTTGAGCTTTATATAATGAATTTCATTTTTCCCGTTGACATTTAAAATGTCCCACCATAATTTCTTATATCCTGAAAAATTATTAATGGTGTCAGGAAAAGTTAAGTTTGGATCATTTCTGGGCCAAAGTGCATCATTATTTCTGGTAATTGGCCAATGTGTATTCTTGGTTCTATTTATGTAGAAATATTTGTGATAGACTTTTTGCCTATCTCATCCTTCTAACCAAATCATTGAAATGTCATGAAAGGCATTTTGTAAGGATTATTTTGCTTGATGCGTTGCAACCAGACTACTAGTATATACCATATCATGAATCCATCTAGCTCCTTTTGGATAAACTCTTCTCTCTGGAACTAAATGTAAGATGTCAGTGTGAGGTTGTAGATCAACGTCTAAAACCTTAGTATTTCTTAATTTCCATGTAGGTTTCCAATTGTCCGTATATTCATCCAAAGTTTGGTCTTCTCTGATAGATCTCAAAGTTTCCTGTTGTAGATTTGGGTCCCATTTAGTTACAATTATCATAACTTGTTCTTGACGCTGGATGTATTCCCTGCTAAGAAAATATGGTAAACTATTCTCAACACCCTTAATGTGCTCAACTTCGAAATCGAAGTTAGCAAACAAAGCTTACCACCTTGCAAATTTATCTTATCCTAGATTCTTTATATCCTTTATTAATACTTTTTTAAGAGCACAAGCATTTGTTCTTAAGAGAAAGGGTTTGTTAACCAGATGAATTTTAAATTTGTCTATACAATTCCACGCTTCTTTTACTTCTTTTTCAATGGTGGAATAGTTCATTTCTGCAAGGTTCCAAGTGCCTGATACAAATTACACTATTTTTTCATCTCCATCCTTCTTTTGTTTGAGAATTCCCCCCCATCCGATGTCACTGGCATCAGATTCAATGATTTTGTAAGCTTTGTCATCAGAAATATATAAAACAAGGAGAGATCTAACCTTATCTTTTATATTTCTGACTGCTTAAGTATGAGCCTCGGTCCATGGTGAAGGATTCTTCCTGAGATGATGGTTCAACAGACTTCTGTCTTTTGCACAATCTTTGTAGAAGTTGCTAAAATAATTTAAACATCCAAGGAACCTTTGGAGCTGTGTCTTGTCAATGATTACATCTGGAAATTTGTCAGAAAAATCCAGAGCATGCCTTTGTAAATATATTTGGCCATTAAATATGGTATGGCCCAGAAACTTGATGGAGGTTTGGAATACCTCAATCTTCTTCTTACTAAGTACTAGACCATTTCTTTTTATTGTGTGTACAAAAGTCTGGATGTGCTTAAAATGGTCTTGGACATTTTTAGAAAAGATGAGTATATCATCTATATACACTATCAACTAGTTAAAATAAGGTTTAAAAATGGATTCCATTACCTTCTGGAATTTTGATGGTGCATGCTTTAACCCAAAAGGCATCACATTACATTCATAATGACCTGCTGGTATGCTGAAGGCTGTTTTGAACTTGTCTTTTTCAGCAATAACAACTTGCCAAAACCCTGATTTTAAATCAAACTTTGAGAAGATTTTTGCATCTACAATTCTTCCCATGAGTTCTCCCTTATGTGGAATTGGATACGTATTATCTACTAATACAGAGTTTAAGGGCTTAAAGTTTATTACCATTATTGGTATGCCTCTAATCTGTTCGGCCCTTTTGTTTACATAGAACCCATAGCAATTCCATGGGTTGTCATATTCTCTAATAAGCTTTTTCTCTAGCAGTTGTTTTATCTCCTTCTTGTAGAGATCTCTATATTCTTTGTTCATTGGAATGGATCTGCTCTTGTAGGGCTTCCCTGTATATTCTGTCTTATAAGGCAGCTCGATTAAGTACTGCTTCCTGTGCCAGAAGGCATTGGGTTCTTCTGCGCAACATTCTTCTTTAATCTTCTTTCTAATCTCAACAATTTTCTTCTGATTTAATGGGTTTTTTATCTGATCTGAAACTTGAATAGTGGACTTTAAATATTTGAGGTCCAATAGCTTAGACTCAAATTTGTCTAATTCTTTCATTGCTTGAACCATTGTGGATATTCTTGGATTTGAAATATAAGGAATCTCAATTCTTTTGGGAATTCCACTAGATGTTGGAACAATGATAAAATATCCTCTATGATTTCGTTTGAGTCTGATTGAACCATGTGGCTCTATTGCTTCCAGAAAAACATTTCCTAGGATGTAATCAACAAGAATATCAACAACTGCAAATTTTAATTTTATACAATGCTACTCAAAACAAATTGAAGCTTTAGGCACTTCATATTTGAGGGTTTTATTACCCAGGCCGATCACTTTCCTATTTGCAGACACCCAGTATTTTGCTGGAATTACTTTGGTGTTGAGTATATTTACATCTGCACCAAAATCTATAACTGTAGAGTGAAGACATTTCATTTTGTATACATATATAAATATGTACATGGTGTTGTTGATATTCTACAGCTAGGATTCTCATCTCTTGAAATCCCGCAGTAGGATCTTTCTTTCCTTCAATTATCTCAACATTTGATTTATGATAGATTGGTGAATCATCAAATGGATTTGCAATGATAGTCTTCTTCCCTTTTTCTAATCTCTCAACTTGAAGTTTTAAAGTAGAGATTTTAGATTTGAGATTATGTATTTCTCTACTTACCTCCCCCAAGGTGAGTGAGCGCACCTTATCCTACTATTTATGCCTTTGGAATGATTTAGTGTTGTGTTTGTAGGAAGCATCTATGAATAAAGGTTTATTTGAAGATCCCTTGTTGGAAGAACGGAGTTGATCCATAAAAGCATCTGTGAGATTATTTTTCATTTCTCCATCTTCCATTACATGAATTTGTGCCAATATCTTCATTTCTTCTTCTTCTGATTGTGCCATAAGTACCTTTTCTTTGTGTTGAATATGCTACATAGAATCTTCTAAAGATTCACTAGAATAACCTGAATCAGAATTAGTAGAATAATTACAATTACATTCCTTAGAATTTGAACAATTGCATGGTTGAACATGAAGATTTAATTCTTCATATTCTTCATTTGATGCAATGTCAGAAGAAGAGTTAGTATAATCAGCAGATGAATAAATAAGTTGATGTTGCTGAGCCTATTATCGAAACTAAGATCTGCCTTGTGACTTCTGGACCTGCAATTCATACAAAGCATTGGGGTTTCCATCTTGACTATTTTCTTCTCCATGTGTAGAGGTTGTGATTTCTTACCTCTATTTTTCTTTGATTCTTCTCCTACTGGGCACTTATTGGAAGTGTGTCCAGTTTTTCCACAAAGCCAACAAGTTAACTTATTCCATTTTTCTTGTTTTGAACTGTGTAAATGTATATCTAAAGGCTTGTAGTAGTGGGTTCTTGGAACATATTTGTAATAGCCTTTGCGAGTCTTGGGAGGTCTGGAAGAGACTCTCTTTGTTCTTTTGTGAAATTTGGTTGTGTGCTTTCTTTCTTTTTTAGCTCTTCTCTTGGCTTTCCTTCTCTTGACCAAGGGGTCATCTATGCTTAAGCCATACCTAATGCAAATAGATTTACTATCTGGAAATCTAGATAGCTTTTCAAGAGATCTATTTATTTTAGAGCTAGTACACAAACCAACCAAAGAGTTTGCAATAATTGAATAAATTTCTCCCCATGTATAGGATTCAAAAGGTAACTGAAAAACTTCTTACAGATGGATATAATCTACAAATATAGAGGGGAGTGCTACAAGATATACCTACTCCCAAAGAAGATTTTTAGAATCCTTTACCTCATATATTTCTTGCATCTAGTCCCTGTGGAAATCTTCATACTGAGACATCTTGTTACATTTTAGATTCATTAAGATAACTTCATGTTTATCTGCTATCTTAGTTTCTGAACCACACCAGTGTTCTAGAATCATGGAGGTTAAAGCTCCAATCATATTATTATATGTAGTTCCATCAGGATTATGTATGATATCTCCTGCTTCATCTTTAAGCAGTTCATCCTACATCTTTTGTAGCAAAGCTGGAGAGGATTATGTTTCCCACCATCTTAACAATGTTGTAGTAAAACATTGAATAATAGTTTTGCATGCTTCTATTTCATTTTTTTCTCCGAGACACATTAATTTATACTCAGTGAACATCATGTCAATCATCTATATTATTTGGCCAATGCTAAGATTGTCTATATTCCACTCTCTATGAGAGCCGGGGAAAAATGTGTGGGCTTCTGGGAGCTTCCGTTTGCCACTTAGATCTAGAGCAGGATATTTGCTGAATTGACTTTCTAAGGGCTCATAGATGGGAAGAACTTCTGCTTCTTTTTCCTCTTCCTTGAACAATGATGCTAAGGAGATGTGTTCTGAAGAATCAAATTTATCTGTCTACGGTGAAGCAACTTCTTTTGGAAATAACTGGGGAAATTTGTCAACAGGTTTGACAGGATCTTGTATCTTCACACTCCTCTTATGTAAAAAGGAGGCAGAAACTGGCTTATCTATTTTAAATAGTGACATCTTGTTAACGTTTCCTACCAATTCATTTATCATCCCTTTTGTAGAACCAATTTGTTCTACCATTTTCTCCTCTACTTCTTCTATTTTACTGAGAGATCCTCTAACATAAGTTCTAACAAAAAAAGTTGAATACTGTGCATCATTCAAAGATTTATTTACATCGTTTATTGAGACTTGAATAACATTAAATTTTTCTTTGACTTTTGAAGATTTTGTTGTTTCTACCTCAATGCTTTTTATGGCTCTATTGGTCTAGTTTAGCTACTCACTAGCCTTCTGTATTCTTCCATCAATTCCTAGGGCATTGTCATCTCTTAAGACCAGAGGTATGGCCTTTGCAATGCTTTGGCCTTCACCTAATATAATGCCCTTATAAGGAGGGACTGTGGATGTTGTTTCAATTTTACTGCCATCTAGGACTGACTTGGAGTGTCGGGAAGAATTAGAGGTGGCAGCATCAGTCATCATGACCTCTTCTGGATGCTCTTTATTCTTCCATGAATAAAATGATATCCATGAATTTGTATTATCCATATATTTCTTCCAAGCCTTAGATAATGTGACTTTTTCATAAACAAAATGACATAGGCCAAACTATTCAACTTCACGATGGGTAAATAAGTCCCAGTTCAACATTGCTTTCATCCATTGGGAACTTATTTTATGCTTTGGACATCCATCCATTAAAGTGAATAATTTATGCATTTCCATTACAACTGGATTTTTACAATAATCTGGGATTGGACCAAATCTTGATTGAGGAATTATGCCATTTTCTTGCTCTAGGTAGCCTAGTCCATATCTTGGTTTTGCTGCCCTCAACATGCTGAATATTTCTGTTAATCTTGGGTCTTCATTTTCTAAGGTAGTTATTTCATGCATCATCAAGACATGTTCAGACTCATGAGGGAATGGTATGTTTGAGCATTTAGGATTAGGACAAGGATTTATGGATGTAGAGGGTGGTGCTTCACCAGTCCTAGGATGATGGTTTTCATGTATAACTATTTCAGCAAGATGACTGAGATTAACAACAGAATTTCATTTTGGGCATTTGACATCAAGGGAAGAGAAGTTGACTATCTGGGCAAACTCAAATAATGAAACATGTTTACAAGAATTTAAAACAAAACTTGAACAAGCAGTATCTACAATATCTGGATTTTTGTACAAATGAGAACTTCTACAAGCCTGGTTTATTCTTCTTCGGTCAATAGTTGATCTTCTAGGAAATGAAAGAATAGCAGAATATGGTTCTTCACGGATATCAACATAAGTTATTTTTTTCATGGAAAGAGGTTTGGGATTTAACACCACCCAATGTTCTGGGAAAGTAAGGTCTTCCCATTTGATGGTTTGGCGTTCAATCTTTTGATTTCTTGAATCAGTTAACACAACCACACTAGCCTTTGAATCCTTATTGGGTGCTTGAAGTACCATTGGATAGAGGGAATTGGTATGCCTAAAGCATCCTTTGGTTTGGATAGCAATATTATATATTTTCTTAGCCATATCAAATCCAGTTGTCTAGATTTGTAACTAAAGGATACTTTCGATTGTTTCATCATATACATATACAGAAAAGTTTGGATAACAATCAAAGTAGACGGGGCCATTGGATAGAGGGGAAACAATAACTCCTATCAGTGAATGAGTGTATTTATTGTGGGTCAAGTCTCTGATAGTAGCTAAGACGAGTATTTAGACCCTGGTGTGTCAAAGCATGAATCCCAATTCTTATACAACCCAAATGGAGATACTGGGTTTTTAACCTCTTGGCTTCAACTTGAAGCTATTTTGGATCTAAGAGAGGAATGGACAGTACAAAATTAGATTTCTCTTGGATCTGACTAATTGAATCTTTAATGGATATTCTAGTAGCGGCTTTTAAATGAAAGACTGACAGATATGAATACTTCAGAAGCATTTATACTTGGAAGCTGCCATCTAACCGATGGCTTTGACTCTTCATACTCTAGTTCGGCTGAGCTTAAAACACGACTAGAGGTGGATGCAAACATATCCCTGACTTGGTTCATTAAGCCACATATGCCACCATGATTCTATTAAGTTTCAGGTATTGTCTCGCACATTAAATAGATATTGGTTCATTAAATGATATCACTAAATATATTTATATATCTATAAATACATTTTACTCAAATCATTTAAATTATTTTTAAAATATCGATACTTAAATAGACAAAATTGGCTTGGTTACTTCAATTTCACTAATAATATACTAGAGCTTCCAATGAAACATGGTCAAATTGATTATATTCTTTCCGAGTTATATTTGACTAAATAAAACATATTTATCTAAATTATAAATTCTTCCTAATCAATTTATATAAAATCAATAAATTAACTGTAATTAGATTGCCAAGTCTAATATAAAAATAAGCTTAGGCCATTGAACATACCTCAGTTTTGGTCGAGTAATGCCCCTGGACAAGCTTAGCTCATATCATTTCAAAATGCCATGCGATGCCAACGCCTCCTCATGCGTGTTTATCCCTTTTCAGCTTTTTTGGCATTTTCATATTCAAATTTAGATTTGTTGAAATGAAGTATTATGTTTACATGACCGTTCATTTACGCTATGGTGCGTATTTTGTTCCTTTCATACTATGATCTTGATTGATTTAATAGGATTATATATATATATATATGGGGGGTTCGTTATGTATGTTTTTAAATCCTATAATTTTAAAATATGAAATATATTAATTATAATATTATTATTATTATTGATTATAAGTAAAAATAAATATAATTGTGTGAAAGTAAATTTTATTTGTATTTAGGATTTCAATATATATTATATTGATATTGATATAATTATTATATATAATATGGTATTATATTTAATTATTATTAATATATTTAAGTATTATAATTTAATTAATTTATTAAATTTATGAGAGATTCTTCACGTAAATCACAGAGAATTTCATTTGTTCGACGCGTTTCTAACCAACTAGTGTGGTGTTCATCGTCAGGACAACTTGTCCTGAGATGAACCACACTAGTTGGTTCGAAACACGTCGACAAATGAAATTCTATGTGATTTACGCTGAAGAATCTCTCATAAATTTGATATGGATCACGGAAGCCTCAATTTTATAATTATTAAATTATTAATTTTATAAATTAATATTTTAGTATATGAATATTTAGTGTTTAATATATCATTAATATTTAATTATGACATTAAATAATATTAACAAATGTAGAAAACATTATTGAAACATTTAAATAGCTTTAATAAAAGTTTAATATAATATCAATGGTACATTAATAATATATTATTTCACACATTTATAATGTCTTATTTATATATTAATCTATTCATTAAAACATGTTAATTATGGTTGACAATTGTTGGCATGGTTAACTATGGACAACATGTGCATCATAGTCAATAATAGTCAACATGACTACCATGGTGAACCATGGTTACCATGGACATCATGGTCTATCAGTACGTGACTCGTTGTCAACCACAATAAACTATATTGAACTACGGGGATGGACAATGTTGATCATGAATGCCTATAGTGGATGGTCATGGTTAGCCATAATCAAACCATGGTTGAGCATCACCAACCACCATTACAATGGTAACCATAATGAAATCACGGTCAATTATAGAGAAACCATAGTCGAAATATGGTTAAGCATAGCCTAACTATATTCAAACCATGGTCAACTATAGTCAATTATGTTTAATTGTCGTTGAAAATAGTCAAACCTTAGTCAAATGATGGTCAGTCATATGCAAACCATGTTCAATGATAGTCAATCATGATCAACCATAGTCATCCATAGTAAAAGAATGTTCAACAATAGTCATACAATCGTTAATCATAATCATATGAAAATCAAACATGGCCAACCATTGTCAACCATGGTCAACCATGGTCTAACATTGCATTGTGACAAAGATTGGGACAATAAGAAAATAAACCATGGTCAACAACGTGTATTTTGCCATTTATAATATTTATAATAAGGTTTATATACCTTGGTTTATAACATTTGTCTTAAGGTTTATAATAGAATTTTCTTAGTATGAAAATCAATCATGGTCAACCATTGTTAGTGATGGTCAACGATGGTCAACATTAGTCAAACATGGTCAATCATGGTTAAACATGGTCAACAATGGTCCAACGTCACATTGTGACAAAGCTTGTCTCAATATGAAAATCAACCATGGTCAAACATGGTCCAACATCGCATTGTGACAAAGATTGTCTCAATATGAAAATCAGCGATCGTTAACCATGGTCCAACGTCACATTGTGACAAAAATTATGTCAGTATGAAAATCAACCATGGTCAACCATGTTTATTTTAGGGTTTATAATATTTATATTTGGGTTTATATACATTGGGTTTATAATCTTAATCCCTTCGGTTTATAATCCTTTAGGTTCTTAGTATATATCCCTTGTGTTTATTCGTCCCTAATGTTTATAATACAGTGGGTCTAATGGTTAAGAGCATGTGTTTCCTCCTAAGAGGTCACAGGTTCAAAACCAGAGAGGGTAGAGTATGTATGCCTTCGTAGACTTAGCAGTCAAATCGTTGTATGGAGGTGGGTCCCTTGTCCCACAAACAAGGGGGTCTCATACACCAATTTGGTGTCTGGCTTGGCTGTGACCTTAAAAAATGATATTATTATTATTATTATTTTAATATCAATCCCATAGGTTTATTTATCTAAGGTTCATAGGGTTTATAATAATAATCCTAGGGTTTAATATAAATCCATTGGGTTTATAATCATGGTTAACCATGGTCTAACATCACATTGTGACAAAGATTGTCTTAACATGAAAATCAACCATGTTCAACTATCATCAATTATCATTAATCATGGTTAATCCTGGTCAACCATGGTCCAACGTGAGATTGTGACAAAGATTATATCAATATGAAAATCAACCATGGTCAACCATGGTCCAATGTCGCATTATGACAAATATTGTCTTAATATGAAAATCAATCATGGTCAACCATGGTCAATCATGGTCATCCATGGTTAATCATGGTCAACCATGGCCCAACGTCACATTGTGACAAGATTTTTTGAATATGAAAATGAACCATGGTCAACCATAGTCAATCATGATCAACCATGGTCAATTACCATAGTCACATTGTGACAAATATTGTCTCATGGTCCAATGTCACATTGTGACAACCATAGTCCAACGTTGTATTGTGACAATCATGGTCCAACATTGCATTGTGACAAATATTTTCTCAATAAGAAAATCAACCATCCCTAATCATGGTCAACCATGGTCAAACGTCGCGTTGTGACAAATATTCTCACAATATGAAAATCAATCATAGTAAACCATGGTAAACCATGGACCAATGTCACAATGTGACAAATATTGTCTCAATATGAAAATCAACTATGGTCAACCATGTTTGTTTTAAGGTTTATAATATTTATCCTAGGGTTTCTATACCTTGGGTTTACAATATTAATCCCTTGGGTTTAATATTATTCCCTTGGTTTTTTACTATTAATCTGTTGGGTTTATTAGTGCATTGGATTTATAATATCAATCCCTGGGGTTTATTAGTCTAAGGGTTCATATTCCTTGGGTATAATATTATTGATAGGGTTTATAATATTAATCCTAGGGTTTATTATAAATACCTTGGGTTTATAATATAAATTCCTTAGGTTTATTAATCCATTGGTTTTACTAATCACATTATGACAAAGTTTGTCTTTATATGAAAATCAATCATGGTCAACCATGGTCCAACATCACATTGTGACAGGTATTGTCTCATCTCGAAATCAACCATGGTCAAACACGTTTATTTGAGGTATTATAATATTTATGTTAGGTTTATATACCTTGGGTTTATAATATTAATCCATTGGGTTTAATATTATTCCATTTGGTTTAGAGTCCCTTAGGGTTTTAATATTAATCACTTATGTTTATAATATCAATCCATTGGGATTATTAATCTAAGGGGTCACATTTCTAGGGCATAATATTATTCATAGGCTTTATAATATTGGTCCTGAGGTTTAACATAAATCCCTTGGGTTTATAATCATGGTCAACCATGGTTCAACGTCACATTGTGATAAATATTATCTCCATATAAAAATAAATTGTGGTCAATCATGGTCAACCATGGTCCTATGTCACATTGTGACATAGATTACCTTAATATGAAAATAAACCATGATTAAGAATGGTCCAACATCACATTGTGACAAAGATTGTCTCAATATGAAAATCAATCATGGTCAACCATGGCCAACCATGGTCTAACGTCTAATTGTGATAAATATTATCTCAATATGAAATTCAACCATGGTTAAACACATTTATTTTACCATTTATAATATTTATCATAGCATTTATATACCTTGGTTTATAATGTTTATCTTAGGGTTTATCATAGGATTTTCTCAATATCAAGATTAATCATACTCAACCATGGTCAATGGCCAATAAAGGAGATACCACGGGACTAGGATACGAGTCTAACCATGAAATCAGGTAGTGGAGGTAAGAGTACAAACCAAGCCCACTCTTTCTACCAAATCCCCCCACCAATCCATACCCAAAAGTGCCCATGAAAATAAAGAAAAACAATCAATTATACCAATAAAAAGCCATACCTTTGGGGTCAAGAGGTCCACCTCCAAGCATACAATCATAACTAGTGGGTGAGGGACCACATGGTTGGATCAGGTGGTAGAGAGGATTGCACATCGAACTATCTGGGGGCTACAAGGGCTTGTTGGCTACTAGTTGAGGACCATATAGGAGAAACAAATTCTCCTATATACACTGCCTACAGGTGGTGGGTAACAGGTCTTCTTTAAAATCAATATTTAACACTACTTCAAGAAGGGATATGTTACAAATTCAATATCTTCTCCAAGATTCGTCCTCAATTCTACTTCAAGTGATGTGTTTGACTTTTATTGTATGTGTCAAAGGTCTGCTTTCAAAGATATAGGTATGCTCTCTATTTCAAAACAAAATTTAGAGTCTTCTTCCAAAAATTAATATCTACTCCAAGACACAAACTTCAAATTATTATTAAGATGATATCTGTTTTGCCATAAAAAAGGTTTCCATTATGCATCAGACCAACCTCCAGTGATGTTACATGCCAATTTTTCACCATGACACTTGATCAGTTTATGGATATTTTTACCATTCATGAACATGTTTGAACTAGCTCCCTCAGAAGTCAAACAACCCAAAATATGTTGAAGTACATGACAAATTTGAGTCAAATAGCTCTCACACCTTGTTAAGTTTATCTTACGCCATATTCTCTAGAGTTTCCCATGCATGCGCTAAAATTGACTCGTAGAATAGTGCAGAGCCATGCTCCTTCTACCATTATAAACCTGTGAAGGTGAATTTTAGAAAATAAAAATAAAAAGTACATTCTAGAAACATAGTTGGTTGAATGTTTCCCAACTAAAAGCTTCTAGGTGATGACTATTCGAACTATAATCCTCAGAAGATGCATCTCCATCCCTTCTCTCATGGTAACCTATTCCTTCAATAAAGTATTCTCATCCTCCTCTTATGGATTTGAAACTTCCTCCTCTTGGCCTATAAAATGACTAGAGGGTAGAGGGATTGAGGAGGTCAGAATTGAGAGAAAACAAACTTATATTGTTGGTTTTGAGATTGGAAAGCTTGTCATCTAAGGAGGAGATTGAAGTCATTTGGGAGGGACCTCACGGTATCAAGGTGAAGGTTGTAAGGCTCCTCTTATTTTCTGATTAATACAAATGAACACTTTCTCCCATTGATTTTGTCTTGTGTGAATGATGAATGGCTTACAATTGTTTATAATGTTTATTAAGGCAAATTCAATTCCCAATTTCCTTGATTATTAGGCTAAGTTGTTTGAACTATTATATCACATGTGGGTTTGATCCTTTTATGGTCTATGTTTGCAGGTCTTATCAAGCATTGAATAACTGCATCAAGTCACAACAAGGGATCTTCATAAGGCATTCCATGAAATAGATAAGAGGCTCATCCATTACCTATACTGCTTATAATTGAAACAAGTTCAACTTAGGGAAAGAGTCAGTTCAATTGTCATGATTGTTTATAGTTTCCATTTAGGATCTAGGGAGATCGCTCTTGTCCACAAGAGGGATTGTCTGGTGTAAGAAACTAACGACTTCGCTCAAGAACATCTTTGTTATCGTCTTTTTCCTTAGTCTTTCTTTCTATTTTTTTTCTGATTTATCCAAACTTGAGTCTTCATAAATTAATGAACTTTTAGATCTGAGTGGTTGATGCTTCAATTTTTTTTATTTTTTCTTAGGTATTTCTCCCTACATTGTTTTTGTTTATTAACAGAGCACATCTTTGTGCCCTTTGCGTCATAGCAATAGAGCGCATGCGCTATATTTTCTACTGAAGACCTGTACAGGCCTTGAAAATTTTTGAAAATTTTGTTTTGGCTTAAAACCCAAACAGGAATTTGTTTCTCTAAAAGTACCATTATCTATGTTTGGATTGTGTTGTGTCTCTTCTAAACTCAGTTGATTGCTTTATTGATGATTTTTGCAAATCAGGTCTTTTTGAAAGAATTCCTTAGGGTTTTACCTAGTTGATTTGATGATTGATCAAAACAAGATAGAGTGTGCTTCTGATTATGATATTCTTATTTTGTTCTATCATATACACTAGTTAAGCCATAATCATTGCTTATTGGTGGTCAAAATCCCTTTGAATTGCAAATTAGGGTTTCTTAAGACCTTGTTCTTTTTTGAAAGGATTGTAATTATTTTTGCTTCATAAAAGAAATTGCTACTTTCATCTTGGAAAAAATTTCGCGATTGCACTGATATTATCATTAAATCAAAGCATTCATAGGAGAATATGTCTTTTCTCCAACTCTGTTGATTGATTTCTGTGTGCTTGAAGGTTTTGAGTGATTAGAGAAAAAGAGTATTTTGGCTTATTTGATGATGAGGGAAATATGGAAATTACTTTGTTGACTGCATTTTCATTACACAATAGTGAAATTGGTTGCTTTAGAAAATTGGAAAAGTTGTGATTTTTTGAATTTCATTTATCAAAAAATCAAAGAAACTCTTTCTTTTCTCTAAATAGAATTTCATTGAATTTGAAAGTTGTTATTGCATTTTAGAGTGCATTAAGATTCTAAGTCATGTCATAACATCATAAGTTTCACCTTCATCACCAATTTAGTAAAGAACAACTTAATAATACAATGTTAATTAAAATTCACCTAGAATTTTATATTTTTTAGGGCCCTTGTCACCTACAATATCTTAAATGTAGGGCTTTGGAATAGGGAAGGAAATAAAATTTCCAAATCTACAAACGAATAATAGAATCTTGAGTTAGGGAGAGAAAATCAAACTATTTCCATTTTGCTCTGGGAGGCTCTTCTTATACATGATTTAAACACGAGGTAATGTCGAATCTGGTGAAGTGATCGTACCCACTTCATTGGCCTAGATATAGTTATTTGAACGTATTATAATGGTACAGAAAGGTGTTTGGGGTGACTTGAAAGTAAACCTCCAATTGATCACATGGAGGAGCCTTCAAGGGGATTGAGCTTGTTACTCTGCCCTTGCATGTATGTCTAATATATGACTACCCCCTAGGTAAAATCATTGTATTTGGTGAAATTAGTGACTATAATCCTATGGCTCTACGTAAGGTAACGACAGAGGGAAGGTCCTGCTATACCTAGAATAGACGTTGGTTAGACTCACTTAGAATTTTTAGAGAGTAATCTTTGTATGAGATGGTTTATAGCAAAGTTACTTCCACCAAACTATTTCATTAAGTAGGTCGTTAGGGTGACTGGTTCCAAATACTCATTTCTATAAAAAAAAATCACCTTGATCTCTGCGATGTTGAATTTCATCACCAACTAGTAATTATTGATCTCTGTGAAGAGTAAGTTTGTGTTGTTTGAACTCCTAGTTTTTTTGCGCATGTTACTTTCTGTGTTGCTTTTTACTTTTTAGAGACTTTAGGTGTAATTTAGATAATTGATTAATTGAAAAATTTTCATTGTGGTGGAACTACAAAGACAATCATGTAGGATAATCAAGGATCCCCCTGAGTATACACCAAGTCAGTTAGAGAATATTAAAGAAAAAAAATCTAAATCATCTGAATCTAGAACTACAACAGAAACTAAAACTTCTACTATTATAGATTCTGATGTAAGAGGAACTGAAGTGAATCAAGCAATAACATCTACTATTTTAGGCCTTGAGGTAATAGAAACTGAATTTGATAAAACTCAGAAGTTAACATCACACTTAGCAGCAACTGATTTACAAATTACTGAACTCGTTCAAACTAAATCATATACTGGAGAATTTTTGGATAGAAACCATGTTTCTAAACCAGATATTGACAAACCTGAGTCTGATATTTACGAGCCTAAAATTCATACATATGTTATAGCATATATTCCAGATCCTCCACTTTCACAACGTGTGAAACTCATTATTACTGATAGTCTCCATCTTGGTCTCATTACCAATGAAGAACTTGTTTTGGACGAAGAAGAAGAACCTATAGTTGCTACCAGTGAACCTATAGATATCTCATAACTTCTGCTTCGATCTCTTCACCCTGACCCTTGGTACTTTACACCCTTGAACTTTTTAGGACAAGGGATTCCATGATACATAGTTCCTTACTCTATTGTACCAGGGTTCGACTGGTCCACAATGATTCCTAGAAGTACCTCATTAGATATATCCATTTTTTCTACTTCCCCGGAGTCAATATTGTATGGTGGTTTTCTACCACCTAGGTATCGCTCTCTCGCAGGAGCTTATTCATGAGTTTCTTCCTCAAACTTGTATTCAAACATGTCAACTGATGTAAGTAACCCTATCAATGAAGGTCTGACATCTGAACAATATATTAATATGATTTGTGGTAATGTTGGTAACCCATAAGCTAACCTAACAGGTGGTTATTATCTGCCTAGTGGGCAATCGTTATATCCTCTACCCATAGGAAAACCTTTTGGTGGACCTTACCTTATAGCTTAGGGGAAACCCCCTATCAGAAGTTACTTTAACTGTGCTCAAATGCCTCAAACCAATTTTGGTCAACTTTTTATGCCTCAACCCATTGTTGGAATGCCTTACCCTAGATTGAATACAACCTGGCCAACCTCTTGGACAACCTATGTAGCAAATTCATTTTCAAGGTGTGCATTTTCAATTCCAATCAATTATCTAGGCTAACCCATTGACACCTTCCCAGCAATCACTTCAGTAGCCTGTCCTGAGTACTCATCAAACCTTGGTGCAATCTGCCATGCCAATGATTGTTTAGAACCTAGGTTAAGGTTCACTTCAAACTCCCATTCTAGGAGTATCGCAAGTAATTGTCCCGCTTATGTCACATGTTACTATGCAACCCATTTTTTAGTCTTTACCTCAAGCATATGGTGTTCAATCTATTCCTACGATTCTGTCAGCACCTCAAATACTTGTTGTACAACCTAGCGTCCCATATATGAAAATACAGTTTCAAGGACTACCTTTCCAAGGTTTACCCTAGATTCAGTTTGTTCAATGTGCACCTTTTTAAACTCAATTTCTCTAAGGTCAACCCTTACAAATCCAACCCTTTCAAGTACATTTCATTCAAGGTCAAATAGGTCAGAGTCTCCCCTTTTAGAATCAACGCTACCCAGGTCACACATTTCAACAACCTATTCAACCGCAATATGGTATGGCTCATCCTGGATACCCAAGAGGTATGCATATTCTAAATTCTCAGGCTATCCTAGGATATCCTGGGTATCCTCCTCCTAGTATGGGATTCACCCCTCAGGGTTATCAATATCCATTATAGGACCCTAATCGCTAGTTGCCCTTCATTGCAACTTTGGATTTTCCTGACCTCTCTCGGTTAACTAATGATCCACTTCTTTATTTACCCTTTTGGCTGGTTATTCCTACTAAATTTCTCGTGATATTGCTAAGTTCGAAGGTAAGTCGGGTGAATATCCGTCCAACCATGTCTTGACCTATCATATTTGGTGCACATCCAACTCATTAAACAATGATTCTATTAGATTACAATTTTTTCAATGACACTTAATTGGTTCGGTAGCCAAATGGTATGTAGAATTGCCGCGTGATTCCGTCAACATGTTTAATGCCCTTGCTACTGCCTTTTTGACCCATTTTTAGTTGCTCGTTCGTTATCATAATGGAACTGAACTTTTAACTTCTCTGAAGCAGACAACATGAACCCATATCTCAGATCACATTCACGAATGGAGACGAAGACATTGCCTAGTTAAAGTTTACATTCTAGACCATATATTGGACAAATGATTGATAAAATATATTTTACTAGTAATAACTGAATATGTGGCGAAAGGGGGTGTTGTAATTGAAGATCAAGTAATTGTGTGTGCTCAATACCTCGATCTTGTTTATACTCAGTCCATACTTTGTATGAAAAGATCTCAGATTTACCCTGATCAACCCCAAATAATCCACCTCTTCCAGGATCACATGTCTCATATGGCATGATTGGTTCTGTGAGCAATAAATCTAAGAACAAAAAGAAAAATTCTGAGAAATTTCAAGTTTTGGCTCTATTTGAATCACTTAACGAAGATCCTTGTCCCAAAATTACTTCAGAAATTAACACCATAGAGTCATCTACTAGGAAAGGTAAGCAATCTGGAAATAAGAAAAATGGAAAAGGAAAAACTAAACAAGACAATCATTATAAGGATAAATCAAACAAGAAAGAACCATTTGATGAAAAGAGGAAACCTCATTATCCTTGCTTAATTTGTGAGGAAGATCGTTACACTAAGGAGTGCCCTCATTGGGCCGAAGTTTCCAAATTCGTCAAAAGTTCACCCACACCCATTGTTTTGAAAAATAATTTTCCTCTACAAGGCAGTAAAATGGTTTCTCATGACCAAAACGCCTCATCCGCATCGATAGATATCATGATGATGTCTTCCAGAGTTATGGTAGCAACAAGATTCAAATATTACACATCAAGGAGTCTTGTTGAATATGGAGATGACTCTAGTTCACTTGGTCAAACTTCTGTGTCTACTCCTCCTTCTTTTGAACCACTACATATTGAAAAACCAAACCCTAATATGATAATTCATCCACCTTCTAAGGGTATGCTTCATAAGTCAGCCTTTAACCCTCATGCGAGGGCTGCCTAAAATTATAACATCATTGAAGATCTGGTTATGTCACCTTAGGCCATGTCTACCCTTGAACTATTGCAAACTTTTCCAGCACAAAAGAAATTATTATTATCAGCCATAGGAGTTGTAGATCCTCAAGACTACAATTTTGATTGTTTTTAATCTCGAAAATCATGTCCTGCATCTCCCACACCAACAAGATTTTCAGATACCAATTCACGTCAAAACTCGACGAGTTTTTTGAAAAATGATTAACAAAGGATCATTGACATGTGTTATTTCCATTGCCTATTGGAAAGCCTTGGGTTCTCCAACAATCAATCAATCTCCTATGACTTTGAAGGCCTTGAATGGAAGAGGTTTCTATCTGTATGGACTTTTAAATGATCTACCAAATGAATTAGAGGGAAAAATAGTTGCAATAGATGTTGAGGTTGTTGATGCTCAACTTGACTATAACCTTTTTCTTAGCTAGAGTTGGAATTATGCCATGGTGAAAGCAGTCTCATCATATTGCAGGATGATTATTTTTCTTCATAAAGGAAGAATTGTGAAAGTAGATAAATTATCCTACTATACCTCATACCCTAATTCCACCGGTAGTATCCCATTTGTTGGAAAATCAACCACTCCATATGAGGAAATTGGTGTTGGCCTGCTCAAAGACTCATATTTGATGGGAAATTTCACATTCCCTCCACCCAATATTCTTTAGAATGAAGCACATATTAACATGATTACATCAAGTACTTTCGAATCAAGAGATCCTTGGAAAGTATCTTCAGAATCGGAAATGATATTATATGGTGATGAAATTTCTTGTAGCAATTCAATCTTTTTCTAACCTAGCAACATCTAATAATGATCAAATGAATGCGGTTATTGACGAATATTCTCATTTTTCACACTTGGAACCAATCTCTATGCCTAATCCTTCTAACACAATTTTTTTAACCAATGAAGGGATTATGGAAGTCATGACCTTGGACGAAATGTCATGGAATGATACTCATCATCGTTCAACTTTCTTTCCATCCTTTGAAAAAATTGAGAATAATTTTTCATCATTGTTTTCATCTGAGACCCTTAGTGACCCTCAATGTACAATATCTACCCTTTCTTCCAATTCTGAACAGAATTGAGGGAACATCTTGGCAATGACACCTATAGATATCTCAGTGAAACCTAGAACACCTGAAAATATTCATATAGGAGCTTCTTGGTTGTTAGAAGAGATTTCAACTTACAAAGTCCTATTTTAGGAATTTCGTGACATTTTTACCTGGTCCTACAAAGAGATGTCAGGAATTGACCCTAGCATTGTTGTACATGAAATAAAAACTTATCTAAATGCTAAGCCAGTTAGATGATGATTATGTCCTATACATCCACGAAAGGCTTTTGCTATCAAAAATAAGGTAGAAAATTTGTTGAAATCAGGTTTCATTTACCCCATTTCTTTAACCGATTGGGTGTCATATAATTTGTGCTTATTAATAAAAAGCAAGGAACTATTCGAGTGTGTGTTGATTACCGAGATATCAATAAAGCTTGTCCCAAGGACAATTATCCAACTCCTCACATCGACCAAATTGTCGATGAATGTGTCAGGAATGAAATTTTTTCCTTCATTGATGGATTTTCTAGCTATGATCAGATAAACGTACTCCCTACCGATTAATATAAAACCACATTAATATGCCCATGGGGAACTTTTTCTTATCACAAACTGCCATTTGGCCTAAAAACTGTTGGTGCAACTTTTCAGTGAGCAATGTCTTATGCATTCAACGATACCAAGCATATCGTTCAACCTTATTTAGATGACCTACCAACTCGTTCCATGAAATGGAAGGATCACCCATTGCACTTTAAAGAAATTTTCATTAGGTGCAGGCATTACAATATTCACTTAAATCTGCACAAATGTGTTTTTTGTGTACAATCAGGTCGACTTATGGGTTTCATCGTTTCAAAGGAAGGCATTCATGTTGATCCCATAAAGGTGGAGGTAATTTTGAATTTGCCTACTCCTTCTATCCTTACTCAAATCCAAAGTTTGCAAGGGAAGGAAAATGTTTTGCGTAGATTCATCCACAATTAGGTTGAACTAACCCAGGGTTTTACTCGATTGTTGAAAAGGGTATTCCATTTTTCTAGGGTGAGCTTGTTGATAAAGCTTTTGATGCATTAAAGCATCCACTAACTAATGCATCATTACTACATCCACCCAATTATCATCGAGACTACGTTATGTACTTAGCTACATCTGATGCCACCTTTGACATGGTGTTAGTCCAAGAGGATCATTCTAGCAGAAAACATGTGATTTACTATTTGAGTAGGAGTCTCACTAATACTGAGATTAAATATGCACATGTGGAGAACCTAGCCTTGGCAGCTGTTCAATGGTTCCATCACTATATACATCTCCCAAAAACAATTTTCATTTCAGATTGCAACCCTATTATGTACATTCTCACGAAATAATTGCTAGGGGAAAAATACTTGAAATGGATAGTTATTTTACAAGAGTTTGATTTGGAATTTGAAAATTCCAAATCAAAGGAATCCTCGATTTTCCTCGAGCTATTATGTGACTTTCCTCAAACTAATATATAAACCATAGAAAAAGATTCTTTTGATGACGAATTTCTCTTTCTTATTAGTACGTTAGATCCGTGGTATGAAGACATCGTTATATATCTCAAAACAAAACATTTTAGGCTCGAGTTATCCAAAACTGATCATCGACGAATTTGATACCAATCCCAAAAATACAATATTATTGGTGACACTCTTTATCAATGTGGTGTTGATTCTATATTCTGATGTTGTTTAACTTTTAAAGAAGCCAAAAAATATTTAAATGACTACCACTCTAGAGTGTGTGGTGGTCACATGTGCAGGTATGCTACTGCCCAAAATATATTACATGCTAATTATTTTTGGCATTCAATGTTTAAATATTACATCACTACAGTCTGAAAATGCCATAATTTCCAAATCTATGGTCGCAAAATGCAAGCACCTCCAACTCCTCTTCACCCTATCATTGTCGACAGTCCTTTTTCCAAATGGGGCATCGACTTCATCACATGTAATCCTCACTCAAACGGGGGGAATGGATACATTATCCTTGTATTCAATTACTTTACAAAATGGGTCAAGGTGATGCCTACATATAGAGACGACAATGAAACTGCAGCCATTTTCATTTTCAATCATGTGATTGCTCAGTTCAGTGTCCTACAAGCTATTGTTACAAAACATGGTATTCATTTTCATAACTTTATGATGGTCAAACTATCTGCACAACTCAACCTTCGCCATGATAGCTCTACTCCGAATTATCCACAAACTAGTGGTCAAGTCGAAGCAGTCAATAAATTTTTAACCAATATGGTTAAATGGATAGTTGGTACGCATAAAGGAAACTAGCATTCTATGCTCTTTTCAACACTATGGGCTTACCATACTACCATAAAAACATTAACCGATTTTACTCCTTTCCAACTTGTTTATGGTTTACAAGAAAAATTACCTATTGAATGTGAAATTCCATCCCTTAAGCTAGCTATCGAATTATTACCTGCTACCTCTGCGAACAAGGAACACTTTGTACATTTAACTCATTTAGATGAAAATCGTTGTAATGCCGTATTGGCTAGTGAAGCTCAACAGAAATGTGTCAAAACCCAATATTATCAAAACGTTAATCCTGATACATATTCAGAAGGTGACCTAGTCTTGGTTTATGATCAAGCTCATGACAAGTTAGGTGCTGGGAAATTCGAGACCATGTGGCATGAACCTTACATCATAAAATGTGTATTAGCTAAAGGTGCCTATGAGATGGTTGATTACAATGGTGCTCCTTTGGGAAAGCCCATAAATGGTCTTTACTTAAAGAAATATTTTGCATAAATTTTGTTGAATATTTGTACATTATTTACCGCTTTTTAAGAACATGTGATAGTTAGTGTTTCCACATTTTCTACTGCTTCTCCTACTCATCTTGTTTTTAGACTTGATTTGTAGATGTCAACGTTCTCTCAGACTTACATTGGCTTTGTTGATGGTGCTAGTTGTAGTACTCGGAATTTATCTTCAGCAACCTGGGTTATCTATTCACAGAGTGATGAGATAGTCTTTATTCATGGAATAGGTCTTCATCAAGCAATGAACAACATAGCGGAATATAGCGCAGTCATAGAGCTATTAGCTTATTCCATCACATTTGGTATCCAACATTTTATCATTACGTTAGATTCGCAACTCATGCTATTACATTTAAATGGTGTTTATACAGTAAGGAGTCCAACCATGTTAAGATTATTTTTATGAGTCTGTCTCTTCGAAAGGAAATTTGATTACATCGAATATCAACACATTACAAGATATTTAAACACATTAACAGATGCATTAGCAAATCTTGTGTTAAATATGTAAATTAAAAACAATATTCATTCATACATTGGTCGAGATAAACATAAGTAAAAAGTAATAGATTTTTCATTAAAATAGAGTTTGGGTGTGTCTACAAATTATGTCATCCAAGGACACAAGGCCCCATGGCCTATTATTTTCCGAATATGCTGACACCAGAAAGTCAAAAATGGTCCTAAAAACTAGAACACCTAGGCATGATGATGCTCATGATAACACATAATAGCACAAGCAATGTGATGCAAAAAACATCTGAGAGGCCCTGGAACCACAACTACATGCCTTTGATAAGTGCGTGGAATGTCATCGATCCCAGTCTCTAGGATGTTGGATGTCAACCTCTCAAGGTTGTGCTCTAACTCTATGAGGATGTCTTCTGCCTCTAAGTTCACTGCCGCAACTACTATAGGTTGCTCACCTCATCTATCATATCGTCTCAGCCTAACTGGTTCGGTTGGACCCACATTTGCACATGAATTTTGGATAATTAACCTTTGAAGACAAAAAACACATAAAAATTAAAAAAAAACCCTAACTAGATCACCCCACTGAGTTCCGGCAGGAAGTGGGATATTAGAATCACCTCTGTAATCTATCCCGACATACGAAAAGTCCTCAATCAGAACAATTTGCTGGCCCAAATAGTCAAAAACTATGTTATATACCTCACTATGAGACCATCACCTCCATGGCATGCCATCAGTGCAACCCAACTCATCATGCATGGATCCCTAGAACCCCCCTCATCTGCAAAAATCTGATGTGGCTGGAGAATTGGAACCCTCTCTAGGGATAAAGCAACAATAATGGCACCATAACTAAAATTCTTCAGTTTTCCATTCTTTCACCTAGTTAACTAGCCCTTCGTGTTCACCACCACTACCTCGCACCAGTTTCATACCATGGATTCCTATCATTCCACAACCATCTACATCTATGCCCATGTGGCTATATGAATGGAATCACTCAATTTTCAGACAATGAAAGAAATGGTCCTCAAGGGTAAAAGTTTGATGGAATGAATGTCAATTCATCCATCCTTGGGTGGTGCATCCCTCCAAAAGCATCATAGGTATCCATCAGTAGTATCTGCCCCTACCCTCGATTTGAATAGTGAAAGATCAACTCCTCGATGAGACAATCCAGTTAGGAAATAGAGATCATCCACGTCAATGGTGGGGCGATGATCAACAATCACAAAGCACTATTCCTGGACATTCCAAGTCCTTACCAACCTTGTCATCAAATCTACCTGATCTTTCATCCCAGGTATAAGCCAATATTTTAGGAGGCCACAAGTTCTAAGAGCCTGCAAGGTGATGGATCTGCTAAAGTTGTCAAATCATTGGCTTCATGCTCTCTTTCCCTCCACCCCATTTTTGAGCAATCAAATGACCTGAAATGAACATTTTAAAGCAATTAGAAACAATTTTAAAACTCATTTCACATTTTTATGACTAAAATCTTGTTTAAAAAATAGCCCCCAATGCCTGCATGACTACCCTTTTATGGATAGGGCATAGTTGCATATATTTTTCTAGCAGAATCCCATGTAGGCTGAGATTTTTTGTGTGGAAAATTTTAACTACCCTCGCAAGCCGAGGGCACATTTTTGAACAAGTTTTTGTCCCCAAAAATAAAATAAAAGATTAAAATGGAAAACTAAATGGATAAAAAGCTATGCTATGGAGAGATCTTATACCTGGCAGAAACGGTGCATGATTTCTCCCACTGGTTGGCTTGGAATTAGTCTTGGAAGTTTGATGGTAAAAACCCCTCTCTACTTTGAACTAGTGAAAATGAAAATGGTAAAAATAAATTACTTTTTTCTACTTTTATAGGTTTTTGAAGCTTAAAATATATTATTTTTTATGTTTTGAACCTTTTTGGGAGGGAAATTGCCCCTTTTGAGCATTTATGACGAGTTATTGAGTTTAAATGTGCAAGATCATTTATGGAGTCAAGATGAATTATTTTTGACATTTTAGCAGACTTTTATCACTTTTCATGCTCTTGAAAATTTACGAAAAGAGAAAATTATGGAGTCCTCTTTTAAGCCCTATTCAAACTCTTTTAAAACAAAAATATTGCTAATTGCTTGTTTCTTGAAACTGGTAAAAGTTACTAAATGAACAACCATCCACTCAGTATAAGTTTACCCCTTTAATGGACTGAGCCAAGACTGTTTGCAAAAAAGGTATACATTGACCAAAAATGGTCAATAGATTTATCCATTGTATTATTTTTTCCTTTTTCGGACCTGAGAGACTAAAATGATGAAAAAGAACCTGATGGATTCTACTTATTTTTTTCTTCTAACTCTCTAAAAATGAAAGACGTTGAGCTTTACTTTTCCCAAGCTCATTAAAATTTTACGGTAAAAGAATTGAATGAGTTTCCTTTTTGTGTCTTTTTCAAACTCTTAAAAGAAAATGACATCGAGTTATCCCTTTACTTGACTCGTAAAAAATTAAACAGTACAGGAGTCGTTAAGCAGAACAAGGCCAAACAACTCCTTCTCAAGGTTTGTTAAAAATACTTCGATGTACTCATCCAAAGGATAAGTTTACAGTCCAAGCATATGTCATCCTCCTCAATCTTGTAAAAAGTGAAGAGGTACTTTCCAGTAATGGTGGGGGAAAATTGGGGAAGGTGTCCATTTTACATTATCAGTTTTACAAGTTAGCATGTCACTTTTGAAAATGGCACTCTGTCACACTCATGTCCAAGTTTGGAAATCCATTTGCCTAACAGTCAATCGAACTTCATTGAAAATATTCATGGTTTTGGGTATTATCATTAAGTAAAATGCTGCAAGTCATTGTCGTGTCATTATGTGTTCAAGAGAAGTTCAACCTCAGTTCAAATTCCTTTGCAAATTATATGCCTTCATTCACATTGTCCATCCTTGAGTCAGTACTTGCAAACTATTTTCAAAACTTGATATCATGTTTCGTCTCGTAAGCTTTCCTATGACGGATCGCTTCCTATTGAATTCAACTCATTATCTGGGAAGTTGATTTAGAAACCTTCAGTACCTTGAATCCTACATGCCTTAATGGAAGGTTTCACGCTTTCGACGAGAGGTTCTTATCATTGGCCCTCGATTGAATGATTCTATGAGTGTTCAACTTTAGATCACTTATTCACACTTCATAGATAGTACTAGAAGTACTTTGAGAATGATTATCATTATTCGCGGTTTCTCTCGTGCTTGTTAATGGTTCACATTATTGACCAGTAATCAAGTGGTTTCTACCATGTTTGATTTTGAGACATTCACTTGCATGGTTAGAATCATATTGTGGATCAAGAGATAGAGATCAAGACCCTGGATCTAGTTTCATCAATCCAGGTTGCAAGGAAATTTTATATTCATGATTATGTAGACAGATGGTTGCGTCCATGCTATTTCTACCATCTATATGATCATATTTTCTCCATTATTGTTTATTGAGTTTGCTTTACTCTAAGTATTGGAATGCCTATCTCAAAGATGATTTTTTGATATATATTTGCATTGTGTTCCCTTGAATGATCCTTGCAGGTTTCCAACCATTGCCTATGATCCGATCCTTGGAATGATAAAGAGCTTCAATATTTTAAAATTGTTTTTATAGACTTCTCAAATTAGGGGGCAATCTGTTACATGTCAATTTGTCTCCATGACACTTGATCAGTTTATGGATATTTTTACCATTCGTGAACATGTTTGAATCAACTCCCTTAGAAGTCAAACAACCCAAAATATGTTGAAGTGCATGAGAAATTTGATTCAAATAGCTTTCACACCTTCTTAGGTTCTACATTCACCATTTTATCTAGAGTTTCTCACATATGCACTGAAATTGACTCTGAAATTAGCACAGAGCTGCACTCTATTTGACACTATAAATCTGCGTAGGTGAATTTTAGAAAGTAAAAATAAAAATTACATTCTAGAAATATAGTTGGTCAATATTCCCCAACCGAAAGCTTCCACGTGATGACTATTCAAACTATAACCCTCATAAGATGCATCTCCATCCCTTTTCTCATGGTAACCTAATCCCTCAATAAAGGAGTCTCATCCTCCTCTTATGGATCTAAAACTTCCTCCTGTTGGCCTATAAGATGACTAGAGGGTAGAGGGATTTAGGAGGTAAAAATTGAGAGAAAACAAAGTTATGTTGGTGGTTTGATATTGGAAATCTTGTCATATAAGGAGGATATTGAAGGCATTTTGGAGGGACCTCATGACATCAAGGTGAAGGTTGTAAGGATCCTCTTATTTTCTGATTGATTCAAATGAACACTTTCTCCTATTGATTTTTCCCTATGTGAATGATGAATGGTTTACAATTATTTATAATGTTTATTAAGGAAAAATCAATCACTAATTTCCTTGATCATTAGGCTAAACTGTTTGAATTATTATATCACATGTGGTTTTGATCCTTTTATGGTCTATGTTTTCAGGTCTTATCAAACATTGAAGAATTGCATCAAGTCACATCAATGGATCTTCGTCAGGAATTTCATGAAATAGGTAAGAGGCTCATCCATTAGCTATATTTCTTATAATTCGAACAAGTTCAACTTAGGGAATGAGTCAGTTCAATTGCCATGATTGTTTCTTGTTTCCATTTAGGATCTAGGAAGATCACTCTTGTCCACAAGAGGGATTATCTAGTGTAACAAGTGAAACATTGTTATAACCCTGAAATAACCTTAAAACACCATGAAATGTTTGCATAAGGATACACCAAAATGGGGACTGAACATATGCTTTTAGAAACTGGATTTTGAGTAGAGATATAGCATGAGAAAGGGGTCCAAAATTTGGTCTCTATGGTAGTCGTGGGGGAAGCCTTAGAAGGATGAAAATTGGGCTCAATGATAGCCATAGAGGAGGCCTTAGGAGGGCATAAATTGGTCTCAAGGACAAGATTATAAGGTGTCGCAAAAAAGACCTTAAATTAGCCCAAAATTTATGAATTTTGAATTAGGTTCATTAAGTAGCAGTTAACAACAAAAAAACCTTGTAATATTTCTTTCCCTTTAACCATGGTCACAATTCTTCATATCACAAAATTATTCAACCTTTGACCTTGAATTTACTCCACAAAATAAAAATTAAATTCCACAAAATTCTCCACAGATATGCTTTCCAGCAAAGATCAGACAAATTGATTTTCATTTGTGCTCCACAACTAGGGTATAAATAGTGTTTGAAAAGGGGCCTTATGTTGGAGATGACATGAACATAATAATAATAAACTTTTGAAAATACATGGCCACATTCAAGCCAACTAAAGAAGATAAACTTGATTAATTAAAGGTGGTGTTTAGGCTTCATAAAAATATGAATTTTGATCCCTTATAATAGCTCTTTTTAAGCCCAGCTTAGACACTTGAATTTAGGTCTCTTAAATTATAAATGTTGTCCTTCCTTTTAGGGAAGCAATGAATACTAGGGTCATAATACCTTTGGGTAAATTCTATTTGTGCTAGGCCCATCTTTGAGGCACCAAATTCTAAAATTAATATCTCTTAAAGTAGGAGAACTCACAAAATGTTCCACCAATCAAATAAAATGGTATGACAAGGGATATCACTCTAGGAGTTCCATGTAACCAAATTTGCTTAAATGTGCATGCAAATTGTCAAAAAAATACTAGCCCATTAACGTTTGACATCAATGAAAAATCATTCCAATAATTTGGTCACCTTAATTATAAGTATTTGGGTCAGTTATCCAAATAAAGAATGGTTGAAGGGTTCCCAATATCCTATACATAGATGGAGTTTTATAGGGATAAATACTTGTAAAACATCTTGAAGAGGAGTTTAAGACATGTAAGGATAGGAGAGACACCTTACTACTTGAGAAAGTGCACATTAACATTACAGTTCCTTTTCATCATCAATTCATAAGAAATTCAAGCTAAGTGTTGACATTCATTGATCATTTGTTGGGATATCTATTCGTTTATGAGCCGTTAGTTGAAATTATATGAGGATCTCAAAAAATTCAAGAAACTTGTACAAAATCAGACAAGGAAGAGGATTAAATTCCTTAGGACTAATCATGGGTTTGGATATTTCAATAAGGATGTTAAAAATATTTGTTTATAACTAAGCATAAAGTTTCCATATAGTTCCATACACTTTACAACAAAATGTATTTGTCGAGAGGAAAAACAAAACAATAAGAAAGATGGTGAATTGTATAGTTCATACTAGATCCTTACCTCTCAAGCTATATGTTGAAGCCATTAAGTGTGATTCTTATATTCAGAATAGGATTCCTCATAAATCAATAAAGGTGATCACTTCTTTTGAGGCATTGATAGGGGGAAATGGAATATTACTCATTTCAAAGATTTTGGTTCCTCGGCATGGACATGGATTTCATCTGATAAGAGGAAGGCTATGGAGACTCAGAGTAGGGAGCGCATCTATATGGGATATCTAGAATGAGTTAATAGATATTTTTTATTATATACCTCATTATATATTTTATTCATCCAAAGGAGTGTCCTATTGGAAAAAGGTCCCTTAAAGGAACTTCCATAACATCCTACTTCATCCTCTCCAATTACTTTTTTACCAGTACCTAGTGATTCTTCTTTAGATCACTTGAATAATTATATTTAAGGTTCTGATATATCCTAGAAGAAATAATTTCCAACTCCATATCAGAGGCCTTGATGGGCAAAACAGACACTTCAGATAACTAGTGATTTAGTAGGTGATCCTATTGATTCATGGAGAACTAGTGCATAGTTTGTGGAGCCTCTGCAATCTCTAACTATCATGGAGCATGCATATCCTATATATGTTAGTTGAATCTTGGATCACACCCCCATACATATGCATAGGATAAAGGGAATCCCTCTTGGAAATTAGCTATGATTAAGTAAAATTCCTTAATAGATCATAATACTTGAAAATTTCCACCTATTCCTCCTAATAAGAAATGTGTTAAATGCAAGTGGGTTTACATATCTAAAATTATAGCAAAAAATTCATTCCCATATTCTAGTATAGGACATATCCAAGGACATATTAATGATGGGGTTAATCAACAACACCATCCTTCTCCATAGAAATTGTGTACTTGACATTCTATGCCTTATATTTTGAGGCGGAGATTTTCTTCCCACTATGTTTTCCCTTTTCACCTCAATCTTCTCAAACGGCATATTGCATATTTGTTGTACATGAGTACCTAACATGGTTGAGGATTGTTAGGACTCATTCACTAGCATACTCATCAATTGTGCTTCAGGGGGGTGTAGAGGTACATAGCATACTCATCAATTGTGCTTCAGGGGGGTGTAGAGGTACATTTTACTCAGTAGTTCATTAGGACCTCATCAGGACCTACACTTTGGCCATCACTAGACCATCTTCTACACATTATTAGGGGCACATATGTGCACTTTACATTCATTACTATACATTCCCTATTATTTGGAATTTTTTCTATTGTTAGGGTTTTCTATTTTTAGTAGGTGTTGCCACCTAGGATGACATGTAGGAAGACACAATTATTTTTGCTCCATAAATTTGTACTACCTCGTGCATAGGAATTTTAGAGTAAGTACACATTTTCTCCTTATTTTATAGCAATTAACCACCACTTTTCTCTTTCCTCTTATTGTTAATTTGAATTTTACTCCTAATTTTGGAATTTAATTGAGTTTAATAGGTTAGTTTTTGTATATGAGAGTTTTTTTTCGAGAGATATTGTATATGAGAGGCATTAATTAGTTCTAACTAATTTCTCACTCCACTTATTTCTAGTTCACTCCATTTTAAGATATTTTGCTAATTTTAGGCCAGTCATTCTAATCTTGGCCTCTTGAAGAGTCTATATATTGTATTCATGTTCAAGATATCATCATTATCAATTATTCAACTAGTGTGCTTTGAAGAATTCAAATTTTCTCTTTGGTTACTTAGTCAATTTTCTAACCATTTTTCTTTATCCTCTCTTATTTTGCAAGGAGCTAGTTTAGTATATTTTTCTCTATCCTCTCTTGTTTTACAAAGAGCTAGTTTAATATTTTCTCAAATCTAGATTTAGTACCTATGATCAAAATTCTACAAAATTATCTTGTGATATCTAACCCGTTTTAGATGTAGATGGACTAGCTAGAGCTACATTTAGTTATAAATGCTAAATGGAAACTATATTTAGTTACTAATGTTTGGCAAAATGTTGTAATTGAAATAAAAATCATTTCAATAATTAAAAGTTATAATGAAAACATTAATATACTTTTCTAAATCATCCCACTTATTAATCATAAATTTATAATTTATTTTTATTTTTATTTATTTATTTATTTATTTATTTTTTTCTTTTCTGAGTAAAGTCTATTCTATTGATATTAAAAAATAAAAAGATATATACAGAGAGGATTTAACCTCTGAGAGAGCTTGGAGCATCTCTCTGTCAAAAAACCATTGCTAAACTGACTGTTTCTTCTGCTCTTACAACTTTTAAACATAACTTGTGGGCCTAGAGCAGAACTAAAAAGAAGCTAATCACCAAATTACAAAGTAACAGCAGGATAATAGCTGGGCGTTTAGCCAAAAATTCAAAAATCCTTGCCTCCGGTGGCCGCGAGCTGGGTATCACCTTACCCATCGACGTAGTACTAAGTCAAAAATAACTGGAGAATCAAAATGCAGAGTGACTGTCTTGAAGCCTCGAACACAATGCTGACTATTACTTCTCCTCGTCCGAGTCCCGCTCCCAAGTGACTATCACGCCATCCTCCACATCCGTTGGCTTTACACCTGGGGGGAGCCTGAGATGCAGGATATTGGAGTAGGTGTTATCTGGCCACGACTTGGGCTTCAGCTTACTTGACTGAGCCGAGACCTGCGGAGTTTCGGCGATACCTTGAGACTTCTCTTTTATCCCCGCTGCAGGAGGATTAATGCCTTGTTCCTCCAACTGACTCTGTACCGAATTGACCATAGGAGAGAGAGACTTGTCCTTTGAATCAGACTCTGCACTGATGAGATCCTCCTCCTGCGACGAACTGACCAGAGGGGTGGGAGAGGGTTCCTTTGAAGATAGCTCCGAGCTGACTTGTTCCTCCTCCTCTTCTGAGAAAATGACAGTAACCATAACTGTGACAAGCGGCTTGTTCAGCCGGATTTTGAAGCAAAATTTGGCTATTTGTACAGAGTTGTTTATCGAAGAGCCAGACTCTTCAGAGGCTTGGGAGGGTGGATAGGCCATAGCAAGTGGAGAAATGCGTTCAGGAGTCGGACTGCCTCGTCCTCCCGACCCTCCTCTAAGACCCGAATTGCGGCCTCTCCTGGGAGTTGCTCTGAGGCGGGGAGCCATATACACTAGATTCTGCCTGATATACCCACTCGAAGACGGAGAATGAAGGAGCAAAGGCGGAGAATTTGCAGAATGCCAGACCGAGGACCAGTCCAAGGGAAGAAGGAGCCCAATTTCAAGCCTACCAGAAACCAAATTCGCCACCCAATTATGCTTGTTTACCCCGATAGGACCCCCTTCCCTTCCCCAGGCCGCTGCAACAGGATTACCCACCCAGGAGGGCCTGCTATCTGAATTAAGATGCCAAACTTCAATTTTGTAAACAAAAAGGGAGTGCGATGCATTTACCTTCCTCAACCGAGAGCGAGTCCAGGGTGGCTTCTCCTGAGGGTGCAACAGCTTCCCTCGCATGCGAGCCCACCATGAATTTCCCCTGCAACTGACCTGGAGCTTGTGCCAACCCTCAGCTGCATATTCCTCTGTGAATTTGCTCTCCTCTGATCGCCATAAAAACACCAAAGTGACCGCCATCCTTCCCTGTCTTGTTAATCCAACCTCCTCCGTCTGCGTACTTGGGGAGTGCAGCGAAATTAATAGGCAGTGAATGCCTTTCACCTCAACTTGCAGGCTATGCACCCGAGACTCATCCTCCGCCACCTGCCCGCTGTTGTCTGTGCGTGGCTTCATCCCAGATGGCATTAAAGTCTAATGAAGTCACCCGCATCCGGGTTATTATTTTTATAATATTAAGATTAATGATATATTATACTATTTCTGGAAATAAGTAACATTACGTAAAATTGATAAATGTGTGAATAGCATCAAACGTAATTTAAATTAGAATAATAACCATAGGCTGTTAACAAAATCATTCCAATGGTTATTAAATTTATTATAGTTTGATATTTTCTTTATGAATAGAATAAAAATAACAAAATGATTTATTTAATAAATTACATTCTTAGTCAAAACTAATAATAATAATAGGTGGTTAGGATAAAAATAAATGAATAATAATAATATTAGGAAAAAAATAAATATATAATTTTAATGGTAAATTCAAAACTAAATTATTCATTTATTAAATTAAATATATATATGAAATAGTTTGTTAAGGTAAACGATGAGATTAATAATCTTGATGGTTAGTTTAAAAAGGTAAGTTAAATTGTTTATAAAATTTTTCTAATTATTATTGATGTTCTATCAAATTTTATCCGTTTATAAATTTATTTAATTTATTAATTATTCATACTATTATAAATACCAAGAAAAACTAAACTTTCATGGTTAGTTAGAAAGGTTAGTAAGATTGTTTA
>APFE031228858.1:9964-49229 GCA_000404065.3 Pinus taeda | reverse complement strand
TATCGTTGATCTGGTTATTGCAGCTGACTGTATAATTTACATGTACTTGATGATCATTTGATGTATATGGATCCAGTTTGAAAATTTATGAAAAGTGGTCCTTGGAAAGAAGTAGGGGGTTGTAGCTCCCTTCCAGGAGAAACTGGAAAACGAGAGAGAGTTGTAGGTTGCAGCCTACGTACTGGTAAAGGACTGCACCAGTACAAAAACATTGTAAAAAGAAGTTTCTAATTTGAAATAAGATAGAGACATATTGCAGCAGGTGGTTTTCACCCACATTGGGTTTCCACCTTATATCTAGTGTTCTTTGATGTGACTGTCTGCTTTTCTTGCTCATGCTCATTATTTATGGTATTGGTATGCAAAAATAATTCAAGTATAAATAAGAAAGATTTGGTAAAAGAATTAGATAATACTGATTCACCCCCCCCGCCCCCGCTCTCAGTATTATTGTCAACATATGCAACTTTAAGTCAAGGCAAACAAGTAGAAGAATTGGATTATCATGTAAGGACCGACTCTTATATCATTGTGGGAAGTTATGCATTCCACAAACTAAAAGAGTAAAGATAATTCGAGAAGCACACACTTCTCGAATATCGAATCACTTTGGGGTAAGTAAAACAGTTGCACAGCTGCAAAGATTTTGTTATTGGCCAAAAATGAAAGAGACAGTTTCTAGATATGTAAGAGGGTGTACTATGTGTGCAAAAAACAAGCCTAGCAATAGAAAACTAGGCTTGTACACTGCATTACCAGTTCCTTCTCACCCTTGGGAAAGTGTTTCCATGGATTTTGTTGGAGGACTGCCTAAATCTAGGAAAGGTCATGATTATCTATATGTTGTTGTGGATAGGTTTAGAAAAATGTGTATTTTGATACCTTGTAATAAACATATTACAGCTAAACAAACTGCAAAACTATTCTTTCAACATGTATGGGTTCATTTTCGGTTACCCACTTCCATTGTATCTGATCGAGACACCCGATTTGTGGGGAATTTTTGATCAAGTATGTGGGAACTGATGGACACCAAACTGAAAAAAAGCACAGCCTTCCATCCACAAACTGATGGCCAGACAGAAGTAGTTAACAGGGCAGTGATCCAGTTACTCAGGGGATATTGCAGTAAGCATCTTAAGCTTTGGGATGGACATTTATGTTACATGCAGCATGCTTACAATAGAGAAAAACATTCTTCTACATAGAGATATCCTTTTGAGACCTGTTTTGGTTTCACACCAAGGTCTCCTTTGGATTTTGTCTTTGGTAAAGACACCACAGTTGAGGGACAGTGATGTGAACAGGGCAACTAGGTTCATTGAAAAAATCCAAGAGATCCACCACACAGTACAGGAACAGCTGGAAAAGAGCCAAGCCAAATACAAGGCAAGGCATGACAAGCATCGGATGGAGCATAGTTTCCAAGTTGGTCACCAAGTCTGGTTGTATATCAGCAAGGGCAGGATGCAAGGTGAAGGTAAAAAGCTAAAGCCTATCAAGTATGGACCCTTCAAGATACTTGAGAAGATTGGTGAGAATGCTTTTCGCCTTGATCTACCAGCTTACATACACATCTACTCAGTCGTAAATGTGGATTGCTTGAGATTGTTTGAACCTTCACTAATTGAAGATCCCGAAGAGCAGAGTCAATTGCCTTCTATTGATGACTTGTTACCTGAATATCTTAATGAATTGCAGGAAGACACAGTTCTAGACAAGAAGGTGAGGACGACGCGCAGGGGAGACATTGAGTACCTCAGAGTTGGTCTCAAGGGTTCAAAGCCGAGCAATGAAAAGGGGATAGAGATTGGACAAGTGAGACAATTGTACCCTCACTTAGTCAATGCTTGAAAACCAACTTTTGGTGGTTCAAAAGCATTTTTAGTGGGAAGGTCATAATCCAAATTGGATCCATAAAAAATTCTCAAAGTGCTATGACTGTATCAAAATCATGACAGACTTCAAAACTTGTGAACAAAGAGCTATCAAGAAGACCTCTGGACAGTGGCAGTTTGTAGCCAACAAGGAACGACGAGGACCTTGGTCAAAGCACGTTCACCGAGGCCCATGGAGACCGTGCAGGATGCAAACTAGCAGTTAGGAAGTTCGGATCGGAAAATGAAGGTCGTTTCTGATGCGCGATTAGAGCTAATCACCCATTACTGGGAAAAACCCCTCGAGAAGGAAAAGCCCCAAAGCGCTCGGTGGCATGGGAAGCCGGAAAACTGTAGGGAAAGCGCTAAAGAAAAAGGCGGGCCCCACGCTCCAAAACCAGTGGAATATCAGAGGCATATTGGGTGATAAGCGGATTTGGCAGGAGAACGAGCGATTCCATACATTGCACGACGCGTGTCCAATGGATGAGAGAGAAAACCATCTCGTCGCGGGCTAATGGTCGAGCAAGTCAACTACGTGATAAGAATGAACACCATAGGATCTGGGGGCTCCATATCTGAAGGCGGAGATTGTGCCCGATGAGAAACTGGATCTGAAGGGAAAATAAGCTACAACACATAAAGTTTGAAGTCCGATTTGACCGCTAAGTTGGCGGATGAATTATTACACAACGTAACCGAAATACCTAACCATTTGAGGAAGAGTTGGCGCAGTTCATGAGAGGACAAGTGGCCACTTCCTTGTGAAACGTTGGTGATGACGCAGAGGTAGGGAACTCCAAGCGAACAGCAGCAAGCGATCCAAAGGGGCAGAAGAGGAAGCAAACAGTCATGAGACAAGTTGGCTTTAAGACATGAACAGACAGAGAACAGAACAGAGGAGGAGAACAGGGACAAGCGAGAAAGAGGCAATGAAGCAAGAAGTAGAAAACAGAGAATCCAGCTGACCTGCAGAGATAAGGCAGCATCGAGCAGACAGAACCAGGCTTGAGAGGTTCAAGCAATCCCTGTGAGCATATCTGTCGAGAATTGAGCTCCACATTAGACTCATCCCATTAAAGACCAGAGAGGTCGAGACTTGGTAAAGAAAGAGTAAATGCACTCTAGTGGCTTGGGGAATCCAAGAACCACCCTACTAAGCATCATATGTTTCAGGAGACTCCAATTGAGTTCCTCATTGTAAAAAATCTACTTTAAAGACACAATAAGAAAAGGCCACCACTGAAAGCTGGACTGAAGACGTAGCCCAAGAGGATTGGGTGAACTCCTTGTTAATTTGTTGTGTTCTTGTATTTGCCTACTGTGTTTCTCTTACTATTTTCCATTTTCCAGTGTTTGTGTATTTTGCAATCTGATCGACCCGTTGCCTAAAATAACATAGACACACACCAACAAATGAGTCTGTAATACCTTCATTCATTAATTAATTAACTGAGATCACTTATGAGTGATTTTCAAATCACATAAGCTTTTCATGGATGACCATAGGACTAGGCAGGCCTTTTTCCCTCAAAATTCAAACTTTTCCATGAATTTATCAATATCTACCTGCATGCTTTGGAATTTTTTTTCTAAATTGAGCATAAGGTTTCTTTTAGTAAAAACCTTTTTTATTTCTATGATGGTTTTGGTTTTGTCTTCTATACCAAGTTCATCTAATTGATACTTGTTCTTGTTGTTCAAGAAATTGATAAGTTTGTTGGCCTCCTCAGGCTGGTCTCCCAGGTCTCCCTTGGTCTTTTCTATTGCTTCGGTGGCCACTTTCACTAGTTCTGTTTGCTCAAAAATTACTTGAATTGATGGCCAACTTTATTGACAGAGTCAATGATGTTGGCCCAGAGCATCTCCTTTATTTGTCCTAGTGGTTGTTGCAATGTCAAGTCCTTTTTAAGGAATTTTATCCTCTTACCCATTCTTTGATTCTTCTGTGCTTCTTCTTTTTGTTGTATTTGTGCAAGCTTACAGTCAGTTTCTAAGCTTGACACTTTTTCCTTAAGTATTTTAAGCTCTGTAGCCTGGATGGTCATTTCTTTCATGGCTTTCACTAATTCTATTGTCTTCACTATAGATGTACCTGCACTTGTGGACTCTGCTATGATTGGCAATGCTATAGTAGGTGGAGTTGTTGGTGCTAAAGAAGTTGCCAATGTAGAGGGAACTGCTGTAGAGACTGTGGGAATGACAGTTTGTGGAGTGGTGGCCAACTCACTCTGTTTAGACTGAATCAAATTGTCCAGCTCTTTCTCTATCTCTTTTAATTGATCATTTAGCTTAAGGACCAAGTCCATAAGCTCTTCCTATTCCTTTTGAGTTTCTAATACTTCAATTGTTTGTGGATGATGCAGATGTGGAATTTTAAGTTGTTTTTCAAGGCAGCGATGCCATCATTTTTCTTTTTAATTAGCCTTTTTGCAGCCTTGACATCTTTGGGATCATGCCCCAACTCTATTATTAAGTCCTCTAAGGACTTTATCCTGGTATCCTTAGCCTATGAAGAGGCATTCTCTAGTTTGAATTGCGCTGATATATTATTTAGCGAATTTTGAAGCTGATGTGCTACAATGGGATTGCTAGTCAATGTAGAATAGACCATCTCTCCTATCTGTTTATGCAATTTGATTTGGTCAATAGGATGTATATCCTTTGCCAGCACTTCAAAATATGTCTTCAAGTAATCAGCTATTGACCTGGGATGCTATGTGGTAGGCTTCAGGAAATTCATTTGCATTTTACATTCTTTTACATCAAAGGCTGACATAAGCCTTGTTTGATTAGTGGGAGCCATTTTAAGGTACTGTGAATAGCTCTGAGCCTTCAGCCTTTCATTTTTGGCCTTTATCTCTTTATATTTTTCTTTAATGTCTTGATCTTGGCCAGTTGGAGCCCTGAATGAGGATACTTCCACACTCTGTTGTCTTTCCAGCATCTGAGTATGTGTTTCTTGTGTTCCTCCGGAGGGAGTGGCATGCCTGCTCTCTGCCCTTTCTGAGTCTATGGTTCCAGTTGTTTCCTCTATGAATTCTTATTCTAAAAAAGGGTTCAACCTTTGCCTCTTAACATAGGTCTATGCAATTGGTCTGCCAGAAGGAGTTGCCTCCTCCCTATCTCTTTTGGGATTCTTCTTCTCATTTAGAGGAGTCTGTACAATAGGAGGAGTACTCATGATGTGTCTGGCTGTCTTGTTTGAGTCAGCTCTTCTGATATGTCTGGTTGCTTTGACTCTTCTTGCTCCTGAGGTCCTTCTTCTACTTGTTGCTCACTGTGTTCCTGTATTTCCCTTTAGGATTGGGATTCTCCTGGTACCTGTACAAAGGAATCTTCATCAAGTCGCATCTCTAGGTCAATTAGCACATTATCGACAACAACTTCTTTGCTATCTCTATCTACTAGAGTGTTTTCCACCCATTCCAATTGATTTGCATATTATTCTATCTCATGAATTATGTGGTGGATGTAGGGAGACAATTTGTTTTTCTCCCTTCTATTGTAAATGAAGTCAAATGGGTCATATCTCCATATGAAGCTTTGTTTCAGTTTGAGCCTTTGAAGGATTTCATCTGCTTCTCTTCTAGCTTCTCTACTATTGCATACAAAGGGGCCTAGCTGGTCTTTTATTCTAAGTTGAGCTTTTTTCTCAGCCTTTACAAAATGTACCTCAGCTGACTAGATTATTTGCCTATAGTACTCCAGAGAAAATAACCTCATTGGGAGGTATCTTGGTAATTTGTAGGGTGCTAACTCACAACCATATATTCTAATCTCAGTGTGATTTTGGTATAAATACCAATCTCCCACTTTGTGTTGTTTAGACAGCTGTAGGATCCTCCTGATATCTGCACTGATCCTTGGGGGAGGACTTCCTGACAGCATGTTGCTACCAGATGCACAAAAATGTCTATGAAGTTTGTGTAAGTATATGGGGAGTCATATTGGTGGATCAATGGGGTCCAGAAGACTACTAACCTGGAGTTGCCTCTAGTATCAAGTTTTTGTAGAGTAAATGGGAATTTATCAACTTGATAGTATAGAAAAAGGTGATACAAAATAGAGGAGTACTTAAAAACTCTTTCATTGTCCATTCTCATGAATTGATCATGCATTTTATTTGCTATGAATTTGGCATAGTCAAACATGATGGCAGGGGTATGTCCAGGAGTGAAAATGGACATAAAGGAAATAATGATTTCATCAATATATTCGTTGGTAGTATAGCCCAAGACACTAGATATCATTGACACAATGTCCTGGCCAAGTTTAGAAAATATGGTCCTCATGTATGGGGGAGGATCATTTGGAATATGTTTGTCTTCCATAATAAAGGTCTGGAATATTTGAGCAATTTTGTCAGTGGTGACCTTGGAGAATTTGTCTAATAGGTCTCCAATAGAAATAGGGGTCAGATTTTGTCTTGGTTTCAGCTACAGCATTTCATTGATAGATTCAGCAGTGATGGTAAAAAGCACAGTATGGTCAGGGGACATTACTGCTCTTTGGCTGGGACTGTAGTTCATATGGCAATAGTGGACAATTTCGGGGAAGATATGGACTCTAGGGAATTGGTACTTGGGCAAATTTGATTCCCAAAGACTTATTTTGTCTGTGTGGTTTAAGTATTGGTCTCTATACCTGCAACATAACTTCAATGGGGATTCCTCGACAATGGTGTCCTTGATTTGGAAATCTTTGTCCGCCAAATGGAGATGGTCTAAATCCAGGTGGGGAGTGGTAATTGGTCAGACATTCATTGCAACTGAAGCGGCCATTCTTGGTTCTTGTGGATTCAAAAATGGGGAAAGGGTTTTCAGTTAAATTGGGGGAAAATTGGTTTAATTCAGAGAAGTTTTGGGTTGTTGGGTAATTCTTTTACTTAATTACTTAATAACTTAAAGCAATTGAGTAACAGGTTTGGGAATGAGACTGGGTTTCTTGGTGAATTAGAATAAATACCTGGTTTTTGGCCTTGAATGGTTTAATGGATGACTGTGCACAGTTGGAGGAGGTGTAGGTGACTGAAGGGTGGACTGGAGGTTTCAGCAACTCCGACAGGTTGGCGGTTGGACATGGGTTGACAGTCGCACATAGTCTTTCTCTTGCATGGAGGTCTAAGCATCCTTTTCACGATAAAACTAAAAATAATGATTTTTTTTAGTTTTATTCCTAAAGTCAACCATTTGGCGGCAGATGGGAAAGGTACATTTGGCTTTTGGCGGGAGATGGGATGCTTTGTTACCTAGAGAGAGTCGGTAAGCGGGTTAGATCGCACCGCTTTTGGGCTAGAGTGGTTTTGGGGGGAGGCCGCCCGATGCCATTAATCTCACGCCACGTAGCATCGGGGCCCAAAAGGAAACCACCCAAATCAGGTGAGTAAAGGTTAGATTTTGGAGGCCGCCCGATATGATCGTCCACCATTGGATTGACGGGGAGCCAATCGCATGGTGATTAGGGTGGGGAGTTTGTACGAAGGGTAAAGGATGGGGCCGGCCCATGATTAAGCACGGTGAATTAGATTAACTGAATGGATTATGGGGGTTTAATGACGTCGGGGATGATTTCATTGGCGAAGGTCGATTATTAATTAACTGCAGATCGGTTAATTAATTCGTTTGATGTGTTAGGGTTTATCATAAAGTTTATATTTCAAACTTTCGGGGGCAGGGTATTAATATAAGGGTTTTACTTATAACTATATGGGAAATGTTATTTTGCTTTGGGAATTAATATATATACATATATATAGTGTTAGACATTAATATTAAATCGCAGAGAATGGGTTTAGCGTTAAGTGTAATGTATCTAATTCATTTGCTTTCCATAAACAACATTATAACTTAGGCTAAAGAATATTTTTGGGTTTTTTGAGAAAAAGAGGTTTTTTCATGGGGGATGATTACTTTTTCTAGGATAACAAGGTATTATCCTTAGAGAAAGGGGTTTATTAGGGGAAAATGACTTTTCCTTAGGAAAATAATGTTTTTTCTTAGGAAAGGGGATTTGTTGGGGAATATGAGTGTTTTAAAGGGGATGAATGTTCATGAGGGGCCTTTTAGTACTCAGGACCTATAAGTCATTGGGCTGAGGGTCCGATCCCTCCAGAAGTCAGAGAAATGCTCTGAGCCCCTTTGGCTTAAGATTTTAGGTACTTGAGACTTTTTTTGGAAATTAGTTAAGTGAAAGGTGTAATGAGTAAGGGAGGTTAATAAATTTGACTTTGTGGATTTGATACATGCTCAATTTTTATCCATACTTAGAACTTTGATGATGAAGGTGATCAATATGCTTTTATCTAATAATCATCATGATTCTGCAAACTTTCTTCTACTTACCCACCTATTCATCCTACCATTTTTACTTCTCTTTATTAGGGTGCACTTAAGTTGGAAAACCCATATCATAACATTTTATTTTCTTTTACAAGAGTAATCTATCTAAGTCTAACCTTATTACATCCAAGGGCTCAGATTAAACAGTTGAACTCCTTTTATTTACTCTACCTATCTACTTATCTGCCAAGATTAAACAATTTGGTCAGATTTTTTCTCTATCTCTAAGCATAAAATTGAAAACATGAAATAGTCAAGTTTAAACATTTTGACTATCTTGGATTGTGGCAAAGATAACAAGCTGCACACAATCTATTATTTTGCGTCAAAAGTAAATTGTGGTGGCATTTTGACTTAAACACTTTTATGGTCTTTTTCTTTTTTAGGGTTCATTTTTTCATCTTTTTTGACCTTTTTTATTCTTTTTGTCCTTTGATTTTTCTTTTAGGACATACCATCTTTACATTTTTTAATTTTTTGAATATGGAAAACATTTGCAAAAAGCAAAGGTATGTACATATTACAGATTTAATCTCAACCATTCAAAGATTATGACTCCTATTGGTATAGGAACCTAACAGTGGCTCCACTTGGGGATGGAATTCCCTGGTGAAATCTCAAGAACTTGTAAATCAATGGCCTTTTGAATTAATGTGATCTTACTCTACAACTTTTCCCTTTTCTTTACTGCATTATTGCTATTTATGACAGTGAAACTTCTGAAGCTTAGGGCCTTCTCTTCGGGCTTCAACTCCAAAAAATTATCATCCAATCAACACTAAACTTTTGAAAAATAGAATATGTATAAGTGATTAGTAAAATCAGTGACTATGATCTATGTAGTGCTTAAGCATTTGACCATTAACTGGTCCTCCTTCTAATTTTGTACCATCCAATTCTTTGAGGAAAAAGGCATTGTTACCCCTATAGGCATAAATGATATAAGGGCCTTTCCATAGGAAGTCAAACTTCCCATGTTTACCTTTATCCTCCCTTCTTGAGTCCCATTTCAAAACTTTATCTCCTAGATAGAAATCCTCTGCCTTAGACCTTTTGTCAAAGGCTTTCTTGATTCTTTCTTGCATTATTTGGGACCTAATATAAAATTCTTCCCTGGTCTGCTGCAAGTGAATTGTGTGATTAATTCTCCTTTGAATATCATTTGGTTCAACCTGCACTTCTTGGAGTAATTTCATCACTGGTGTTCCCAAGGAATATGGGAAAATAGCCTCCATCCCATAAACTAGCTAATAAGGACTAGTACCAATGGATTTCTTTGTGGTCAGCCTATCTGCCCACAAGGCATTTACTAGCTTCTTGTTCCAGGTTTTCTTGTTATCTTCCAACACTTTTTTGATGATATTCACTAAGCTATTGTTGGGAGACTCTGCTAGTCAATTTTCTTGGGGATAGTAGGTTGTGGAGTGACCTAGGGTTATATGATATTTGTTACAGAAGTCAATCATTCTCTTGGATTTGAACGTTGATACATTGTCAGTGATGATTTTGGTGGGGCAACCGAATCTAGACAGAATGTTGGCCTCAAGAAATTTTATTATGATAGTATCAGTGGCCTATCTTGAGGGTATGGCTTCTATCCACTTTATAAAATAATTTGTAGCAATTAATATCCATCTATGTTGGGCAGAGGAAGGGGGATGGATTTCACCAATGAAGTCAAGACCCCACTATTGAAATGGTACTTCAACAGATATTGGCTTCAAGGGTAATGGTAACAGTTTTTTCTTTCCTTCAAAGATCTCACATTTATGACATGAGGTCACAAATTTCTTTACATCAGAAAACAAAGTGGGCCAGTAAAAACTAGCTCTTAAGACCTTGTCAGCTGTGGTTTTCCAGTAAAAATGTCCCCCACAGTCACCTACATGAAACTCTTGTAATATCTTTTCAGACTCTTCCTTTAATAAACAATTAAGAAGGATGCCTTCATGATTTTTTCAAAATAAAGTATTTTCAATTATGCAAAACTTTAAAGATTTCATTTTTAAGAACCTACTTTTAGTCCTGGATAATTTAGGAGGAGCTTGAAGATTTTTTAGAACGTATATAATGTCAACATACCATGGTGAGTCAGTAAAGGCCTAGCTGATCGGTGGAGTCGCCATCTCCTCTTCGTTATCCAATTCTGCAATAAAATTAATGTCTAGGGCCTGATAGTTCGATTCATCCATAAGCTTGGCTAAACCTTGGCCTTTGATCAATTTTGTAGGTTTAATTTCTAAGTCATATTCTAATATAGTAGCTATCCATTTCCCTCTTTTCCCATCTGGACCATCCTGTGTTAGGATGTCTTTGACTACTCATTGGGAACATAAGCTATTATATGAGAATATAGGATATACACTTTGAAATCTTTGATGGCTTTGACTAGAGAAAAAGCTTGCTTTTCCATTATATTGTACTTTAAAGGTGCATCCCTCAGTTCTTTGCTAAATAAGGCTATTGGTTGTTTAAAACCATGATTGTTCTTTTGCAGTAGAACTGCAACAATTGTGTGTTCCGAGGTGAAAGAAAATATGATGAAATCCCTATCAAACATTGGACTGATCAGAATTGGTGTTTGAGTTAAGGCTAGCTTTATTTCTTCAAAACACCTCTTAGCCTCAAGTGTCCATTTAATAGTCAAATCTTTCTTCAGCATGTTATTTAATAATCTAATTAGTTCAGCTAAGTTATAAATAAATCTTCTCAGAAATTTTATTTTACCTAAAAAGGCTTGTAGTTCTTTGATGCTTCTAAGATGTGGTATATGTAAAATGGCTTCAATTCCTGCAAGATCTATCTGGATACCATCTTTAGAGATTATGTGGCCTAATAGTTTTTCCTCTTCCAGCCCAAATAAAGACTTTTTCAGATTCAGATAAATTCCATACTTCTTACACTTGGTGAAGACCTGCCTTAAATGATTCGGGTGTTGTTGATCAGATTTAGAGAATACAGTGATATCATCTAAGTATATTACAAGGAAGTCATGGATTTACTTAGTAAAAGCTATATCCATAGCTCTTTGAAATGTGGCCCCTACATTTTTTAACCCAAAAGACATCTTCACATACATGAAAGTGCCCCAAGGAGTAGTGAACGCAGTCTTTGCCTGGTCATCTGCGTGGACTAAAATATGGTTATAACCCGAGAACCCATCTAACAGTGAGATTCTGGTTGAACGTACTACCCTCTATAATATGTGATCCATTTGGGAAGGGGGTGGTTATCTTTGAGTGAAACTTTATTGAAATTCCTAAGGTCAACACACAGTCTAATTTTACCAGTTTTATTTCTTGTGGGTACCAAATTGGAAACCCAATCAGAGAATCTAATTGGTGCAATGATCTTGTCTTCGTACATTCTTTTGATTTCCTTTTCAATATAAGGCAATAGAATGGGGTTAATCCTTCTAAGCTTTTGTCTAAAAGGTTTCTGGTTTTCTTTTAAAGGGATGGTGTGTTGTATTATGCTAGTGTCATAGGACTTAAGGTCCTCATAACTCCAAGCAAAAACTTCTTGGAACTCCTTTAACAATTCTATGTATTTCACTTTTTCATTATGAGGTAAATACTACAAAAGTTTTATCAATTTAGGATCTTCCTCAGAGCCTATATTACACTCCTCTATGTCTGACTTTAAGGGTTCCATTTTCGGCTTTCTAGGGACATTGTTTGAATCAAACAAGTCATCCAAAGGAGTTAATCCATTGGGAAAAAAATTATCTTTGAGATTGATGATTTCAGAGTCTTCATCAACCATCTCATGGATTTCAATTTTCTTTAGGTTTTGAATATCTAATTTTGTAAACTTTGTGGGATGGAATCTATCTATCTTTTTATCTTCTAATTTATTAATTTCTATTTTATCTATAAAATCAAGATCTAATGTTATGTCAATATCTATGTTGTTATTCACAAATTCTTCATCTAAAGTTAGAAAATTTTTAATTTGTTGGTTATTAGCGAATACTTGCCAGTTTTTAAAGTTTTTAGGAATAGAAAGTCGGTGCCTAACCTCAGCATTGTACTGATGGTTAGGTTGAAATGGTAACTTGCAAGTGCTGGCAAAGATAGCTAAACTGTGAGCTTGCATATTGTGTTTTCTTGGGATGACTGCAAGCTTAGTTTCTAAAAAAGTGTTTAATATTTCTACAAATGTTTCTCTATAAAAACCTAACCTAGGATCTCTAGTCTTATAAATAGCATTGATTTGTTTTATAACCAACTCAGAATCTCCCATAATAGAGACTCTTATGGCTCCTAACCTTTTGACCAATTTGAGACCTAAAATAAGTTCTTCATACTCAGCCATGTTGTTAGTACATTTGAAGTTCAATCTGTAGGCATGACCCTCTGAATGATCATTTTCTAAGTTGTAAATCCACACTCCTGCTCCTGCACCTAGTTTGTTTACTGACCCATCAAATTCAAGATGCCATAGTATTTCATGTTCATAATTCTTATTGTCTGGAGGAACAAAATATTCTTTGATTAAGGTATCTTTTTCATCTTTATTATCTGAAAGTTCTTGAATTTGGACAGTTTGGTTTTTAGTTGTAACTGCAATTTCTTTTGGTTCTGGTAATGCTGTTTGAAATGTTTTCTTGGTTTATTTCTGCATTGTAAAGAATGAAAGAATTGATATCAGAATGCATAGAATATATAGGAAAGTTTTGAGGCCTCTCCTGGATACTCACTGCATACTTCATCAGAGTTTCTTTATACAGTTTTTTAGGATGTCCAAAGACTGATATGGTAGCATATGACATGTCAAGTTGCAGATATACTTGGAGTTTAGCACCCCATGATCTAGACAACAGCATGCCATATTTAGGTGGTATATCAGCAACCACTGTGTCCATAAGAATGGTCTTAGTAGGGTACTGCACTAGGGAAACACACAGGTCTTTTATAAGTCCTAGGCACTTGACTTGAATCAAATGAAAATAGGTCCTTGTAAGGCCTAGTGATATCCAATTTTAGCTTCTCCATATCATATTTAGGCATTAGATTGTCTGAAGCCCCAGAGTCTAGCATTGCATTGTGTAGGATTTTATTGTGAATGTTAAGGCTAATGTAGAAGGGTGGTATCCCTCCTTCCACTAGTTTTCCATTAACATCAGGACCGAAAATTAACTCAGATTGATCATCAAATAAATTAACAGAGTCTTAATTCTTGGCGAAGTTTAAAGATTTGCTTATTTGAGATTTGTAAGTTTCATGTTTAATCAGTTTTGTTAAAGGAACTGAGATTTTCAGTTTGGCCACCTCTGCTCCCAAATTGAAAGGCAAAGGAATTTTGTCTATTTGAACGTTTAAAATCTTAACAGCAGGGTTTGGAGTAGTTTGTTCCTCTTTTTCAGTGTTTGGAGTCTTTTTTAGTGGATTTTCTAATACAATTTCTGGAGTCTGTTCCATTGTCTCCTTGAAGGGAACTGAAGTGGAAGGCTGCTCATTAGAAGGTGGTCATTAGTTATATCTTTAATGGTGGGACTAGGAGGGTTCTGATTTGGTCCAGAGAGGATTTGGAGAGTTTTTGTAACTGGGGCTGCTTTAACTTTCTTAGGTTGATTTAGCACTGCTTTCTTGTTCTGGTCCAGAGCATCAGTGTTCTTTTTTCTCCTTAATTTGCACTGTTTATGCACCTCGAAGATAGCAGAATCATACCCTTGCTTGTAATCAAAGGATTCTCCAGATTGGGTTTGAAACTGCTGAAGCATGTGTAATTCTTGATCATCTTGAGTCAGAAATACAACTTCTTCTTCATCTAATCCCATTAAATTAATTTGAGTATCTGGCTCAGGGTCTTCTGAATGTGAATTTTCAGCATAGTTTTTTTGGAAAGCGGGTCTAATATTCTGATCAGGCCCATTTTTTCCAGTATTTTGGTTCTGGTTCTTCCTAAAGTTTGGATTTCTCACTGGAGGTGCCTGTTGGTTGTCCCAATGAGACTTCCTTTCAATGTTTTCTATCCTACCCATCAATTTTTCCATTCTTTTGGCTAAAGCATCCATTTTTAGGTCAAAGGGTGAAGCTTCCTCTTTCAAGGGTGCTCTCCTTTCATTTCTAACCCTAGCTCTTTTTGCTAGCAAATTAGCTTCTACACTAACTGCTGCACTCTGAATATCTTCTAGCATTGGAGGGTTCCTCTCTCTAAGTTGAAAATCCATATTAGTGTCAAACCCGTCTGGAAACTTTATCAGAGCTAAGCCAGGTGGGGGTCTAACGTCAGCTGGTATTGCATTATACACATTGTTAAATCTAGTACAGTAGTCCTGAACTGTTTCATTTGGTCCCCTCTTGATGTTTTCATATTCAGAAAGGATTTGAAGAGGGTTCTTTTTATTTTCCCATCTATTTAAAAACTGCTAGTAAAAAACTTCTAAACTATATATACTATTGTTAGGTAGAGATCTAAACCATGTTCTCACTTCTCCAGCTAGAGTTTGGGCGAAAATTCTCATTTGGACATCTCTAATGTCAATTTCATGCAGTTTGAAATGATCTGTCATTTTTCCTTGTGTGTTGATGCGCTGTGTAGGATCCAGTGCCATCAAATAGGAAAATTTTACTCTGGTAGTCTTGTGGCATAACACCTTATGGATTAGGCATCATAAGAGGGGCATATCTATTTTCCATGGCTCTGAGTTGGGTAGGATTGAGAACTGGAGTTGGGGTAACAGGGGATGTTTCAGTGGTTGATGAGGAACTAGGGGTACTGGGTGTTTGATGGGTAGTGATAGGTTGATGGGGAAGTGAAGGTATGAATGGAGGGTGGAATGGACTTCAGAGATGTGAGGGAATAATGGTGAACTAAAGGAAGTTGAAGTTGTTTGAGAAAGTTCAGGGATCTTAACAATAGTAAGGGATGATTGAGGGGAATTTAGAATGTACTGATCAATTGACTGGTTTTCTCTTTGGACCTCAAGATCTTTAATGAATTATGGATCTAGAACTATGTCATCAACTGCACTTTCAGACTTGGTTCTAAATAGGGAAAGGTCAAATGACTCATCAAAAGTGGGGTCTTCTAAAAACAGCGACTCATCAGGACAAGAATCTACTTTGATTAAAGGTCTTGGTCTTACTGAATTTTCTTGTCTTCTGGATATTCTCGAAATAAGGTTGGGATTGTTAAATACTAGGGGAGGGTTTGGATCCGGGTTGGCCCTAGTATTATGAGTTCTCATTGAAGCCAGATTTCAAGCTTTTTCTAATTATTTCTTTTTTTACTAAATTTTTATAAATAACTTCTAATAAATCCTTCAAGAGGCTTGAAATAAAAATTTGAAATTTCTCAAAGGTTTATTAAGAATGAGGGGTTGTTATCCCCAATAGAGTTGCCACTATGTTATCACTCAGAAGTCTTCCCTAGAAGTTATAAAAAGAAGGAATAATCTGAGGTAACTACAAACCTAATCTTTTAGACTCAGGTTCGAGCCAACCTAAGTCCAGAGAGGGCTATCTCTTTATAATTTAACTTTGTTTGACCAAATGGAGATGCACAAGCAGACTGGGCATATGATTTCATTTACTCTCACTAACGCTACTATGAGTTTGTCTAAATTGCAGGTTACATTGGCCAATGTTCAATCACAGTTGAAAATCGAGAAGGTCTCTACACTTGCCAAAGACACAAGGATCAAATCTTTGGAGGACTTGGTGATCAAAGTAGGTTATGATCCTACAAATATCAATGTTGCAGAAGAGCTTGTGACGAAAAATAATACAGACATAACATCATTAAAGAACCAGGTGAAGTTACCAGCCACATAAGATTCTCTGGCCAAGGACATTGAAGAAACAGAGACACAAAAGGCAAATATGAGGAAGCTCATCATGGGGCAGAGTGCAAAGTTGAAGCAAATGGAGACAAATATGGAAAAGATAATCAAAGAAAAGGAGCAAGCTGCCAAAATTGTTGTTGTCCCTTTGGAAGCACTCCCTATCACAACAATTCCTATAGCTACATATTATACAATAAACACAAGGGTTGTTGTAGATTAGTCAACAAATGTAGTGCTAAACATGTCTTTCTAGACTGAAAAACTAAAAAGATTACATGATCAAGTCAATCTTCTACAAGATCATAAGACAAAGACATGCAACTGAGCTACAGAGAGCTCAAAACCAAATAGAAATATGGAGGAAATCAACAATTGAGTCCTCTATTGGCCACACATTGGCCCAAGTCAAAGAAATTATATGGAACAACATCATTGAGGCAATGGATGAAATCTGGCCTTGTATCCAGATTATATTTGAGTAGAAAGAGTTGATGGAGAAAGCCAAGCAAGGCATTTCCACTATCAACAATGAATTGGGAGAAATCCCTACCACAACCAACCACATCATCAATTTCTCAACTCTAAAATAGATATGAATTGGATGATTTGGGAGTAGATGACATAACAAAAACAATATTAGAAGTAAAGAAAGTTCTGACAAAAAAGAACTTGGTTGTGCAGTTGATAAAGAAATGTCACACTTTGGAGATAGAAGTTAACAATTTTTTCACTAGAATAGAAGCATTAAATAAGAAAGACCTTCCTTCTTTATTTGTGATCAATGACAAGTTGATGACCAGGGAAGACTATATGAAGAAGTTGAAAGACATTGCAAAGGATACGGCCAAGTCTTCCCACATTAAAGGTGCTATGAGAAGGAGAGCTTTTTATGAAGCTATCAGCAACATGAGTTTCATCCAGCATGAGATAAAACACATTTTTGTAGTAAAACCCACATTTCCTTGGTATACTGAGGTAGATGAGATCTACCACAAAGTAACAAAAATTTCCATTTTAGATGAGGAGCGGTGGGATAAACTGTGTGAATTCCAAGAATAAAGAAAGGGCTAGCTTAACCAGCACGACACACAAATAGTGGCCACTCAGCAACTATTCTCCACCAAAGCAGTGCCAAATGTCCAGATCACTTTGCCAATTCACCTCTTTTGGTGGCATTATTTCATTTCTATTAGTCTAAAGTTAATATAGAATGCCATTTCAATGAAGCATTAATTGTAATCTTTTTTTGTAAATTTTGTTTAAATACTTCATTCAGTCGAAGTATTTTGGGTCGGTTCCTTATCATTGTAGCTCCTTTTATCAAGCACTGTACTTTTTCCACGCTGCTGGAGCATCATTAATAAAAAGATTCTTCATAGGATACTTGTGTTGTGATATACTAGTGATGTTTTTCTTAGTGTAATTGTGTTTCCATTTCTATTCTCTGTCTGTTTATCATCTGAAATCTAATTGTAAAGCAGGAGGTGAAAAATAAGATATGGTTTTGAGCACCTTATTTGGACTACATTTACAATATGTTTGTTTTCTTCTGAAGTTTAATTGAGAAATTCTTAAATTATTTTCAATCACTAATTAATCACCTCTTTTATCCATTCCAGTAAACGTAACTAGCTTGCCCTGTGATTACTCCTTTGAACATTTGATGCACCATCCAGCTTAATTTGACTCCATAGCCCAATGGAAAGAAAGTAATTTGATCAGATCAACCAACCAACCAATCAAACAAATTCAAACAAACAACCAAGCATAATCATAACTAGCCTAAAATCAACTTAAAAACCAAGCTAAATCATAAAGAGAGATCCCTCTCTAAAGCTGGCAAGGTTAGATCCCAACTTCAAAAGTGGTTTTGATGTTGTCCAATGTATTTACTCCCACAACCTAAAAAATAAATAACAATAACATAGTGGCGACCATACAAGGGAAGAATACATGTTAATCCAAAACATTATTATTCCCTAGTTTAAAATCAGTATTTCAGTAAGCAATTGATGTATCAACATGAAATACATGATCTGAGGTTATTTTTTGTAGATATCTATTGTATCTTTGATTCTAATTTTGTGTTTTGTGTGATGATTTTTCATAACCCTGGCTCCCAAAAGAATTTATACTATATCTCACCTTGATCCCAACCCGGCTAAAATTGTAGATGACCCTAAGAAACTGGTGAGAAAGAAAAGCTTTACCGAGAGTCAAGGTAGTAATAGTTCCTTGTCTAGATTCAATTCTCCTATGGAAATTACTCCTTTGTCAAGATCTAATTCTCTCCCAGAGAAATTTGAAACTTTACAGGATATAGAATTTGATTTTCCTTTTCAGCAAAGTTTGTTTAGATCCAATTCAGAGGCTTCTATAGATCAAATTGTCATAGACAAAGCCATACTGCAACCATATGTTTCCCAAACCCAACACCTTGAAACAGATCTTGATCTTAAATCTTTGCAATAGTTTGAAAAACTACAAGGTCTAGTTTCAGCATTGGACCAAGCTATAGAAGAAGCTTTTATTCAGTGATCTGTTGAATTCTCTGCTTTAACTATTGCAGCAACCTCTTTGTCTAGTCAGTCATCTCAGTCTATACATTTACAACCTCCTAGTCCTACTCATTCTATAGTTTCAACTTCCCTACCTCTGGTTTCTCAAACTACCATACCTACTATCCCTGTAGTTATCCAAACTACACCTCCACTAGGTCCATCCTCAACTCAATCTACTAGGACAGTTATGGCAGGAAGGTATGCACCCTTGGTGTTACCAAGCCAGCTAAATGCTATACCTGCAGATTATCCATCCAAAATTGTGACCTTTCATAATAATGGTACTTACACTGCCCAACAGCATGTAGATAGGATGAATGATGTGTTTGATCTCCAAGAAGTGGATGAAGCCAATGTTAAAATGAGATTGTTTGCCCAAAGCTTAGGAGGTGATGTGAAGAAGTGGTTTAGGGGTTTACCTGCAAGAAGTATAGCCAAACTTACCACTTTCTATCAATATTTTCTAGCTAGATGGGAGATCAAGAAGAACCCACTTCAACTCCTAAACAAATATAAAAGGTTAAAAAGAAAACCCAATGAAACTGTGGAAGAGTATTGTGAAAGATTCAATATTGTTTACAATGCCATTCCACAAGACATCAAACCCTCCCCTGGTCTAGCCCTGATTGATTTTCCAAATGGTTTCGATGTGGATATGGAGTATCAACTTATGGAAAGAGACCTGACAACTTTGGAAGAAATGCAAGCAAATGCAATTGAAGTTGAAGCCAATATCCTGGCCAAAAAAGCCAAATTGAAGTCTGAACGCAGAGTAACCATAAAAGAATAACCTTCTACTTCTGTTGTTGACCATAAGATTGATAACCTAGTCAGAGTAGTGAATCAAATGATGCAAAGAGTGACCATCAATGACCAAAATCAAGCAAGAGAAAAGCAAAATGTCTAACAAACTAGAAACTAAAACTTTAGAAGAAATACTCCCCAAATTAAACAAAGAGAGAAAAAGGGACCAGATCAGCAGATTTGGCCTCCTTTTCAGGAAAATTACACAAATCATTAGGGGAATATTGTGGAAGATTTGGATGATAACCAAATTAATTTGTTAGGGATAAGTGATGATGAAGTAGTTTTCCTCACTCAGGAGGAACACGAACTTTTTCTTATAGCCCAAACTAAAGTGGATTCTAAAGAGTCAGAAGAATACAAACAAGGTTTTGAAAATGCCATAATGGAATTGCATAGGCAGTATAATCTTAGAAGTAAGAAAAATAAAGATACTGCAACTAAAAAGAATGTTGAAAATCCTATCAAAAAGGTTTCTAATTCTGATCCCAAGAAAATGACAGAAAATCCCCCTAAGAAAACCACGGAAAATCTTGGAAAGAAGCCAGCAATAGCTACCATGAAAAGGGAATTTGATGCTTCTTCTAGAAATACTCAAATTGATCTACCTTCAACCAGCCAACAAACTAAACTGACCACAAAACTAATTGTTGATAAGTCTGATTTTTCAGATCTGCCTAAAAATCAAACATCGTTTAGTATAGAAAATGAACTTGCCAATTTGAAAATTTCTATCCCCTTAACTGAATTAGTTAACAAGAATGTATACAAGACTCGGGTCCTGAAGGCTTTAAACATTGGGGAGAAAACTGATGATGTAAATTTGAGTGATGATCAACTTGAGCTCCTATTTGGGCCAGAAGTAGAAGACAAACAACAAGGAGGAATCCCTCCATTTTATGTCAGTTTGAATATTCATGATAAAATTCTTCATAATGCTATGCTAGATTTAGGTGCATCCCATAATTTAATGCCCAAAGCAGTGATGGAAAAAATAAGAATAGACATTACTAGACAATGCAAAGATTTGTATTCCTTTGATTCAAGCAAAGTCAGATGCCTAGGTCTTATCAAAGAACTATGCGTTACTTTAGCCCAAATCCCTTCTAAAAGCCTAGTGATGGATATAGTGGTAGCAGACATTCCCCCAAAGTATGACATGTTGTTATCATGCTCATTGGGAGCAAAATTACAAGGAACCCTGCAAATGGACATGACTTATGCAACTATACCAGTGTTTGGTCAGCAGAGAAGACTGTATAAGGAAACTTTAATGAAGTATATGGTCAGAAGTCAATATAACCCACATAACTACCCTCTTTACTATGTTCATTCTGACCTAGACTCTTTCATTCTTTACAATGATGAAGGCATTGATGCATAGGTTACTCAAGCAGAAAATGATATTGATAAAAAACATGAAAATCAAACTCTAATTGTGCAACAAAACACTAAAACTGAACCTTTTTGGAACATGAGCTTTGATGGCTCTTATAGCAACGCAGGTTCAGGGGCAGGTGTTTGGGTGTCCAATTTAGGGAACAAACATGCAGAGGGCCATTCCTATAAACTCAATTTTCATTGCACCAATAATATAGCAGAATATGAGGCACTTCTCTTAGGATTGCAATTATTGAAGAAGTTAGGTGCTAAAAGAATTGGTGTTCATGGGGATTCTGAATTAATTGTAAGACAGATCAGGGAAGAGTATGAGAGCCTACATAAATGTTTTGCTTAACTTCCTAGGAACTTTTGAAGAATATGATCTTGTCGTTATTCCCAGAAATCAGAATGCCTTGGCTAATGGTTTATCTTTTTCAGCTAGCACATGTAAAATTCCTCACCCCAACAAACAATATACAGTGGAGGTTAGACACCGCCCAGTTGTACCTGACAATATGAGACATTTGCAGGTATTTGGAAGTGACAAAGAAATTGAAAGCTTTTTGCAATCCAAAGATGAGTATGAAGAGTACAACATAGAATTAGAGTGTGAAGTAGAAAATTAGAACGTTGAATATGTTAGTATAGATAAGCATCTTGATGATTCTGATGTAAATATTTCAATCAATAAAGATGTACATAAATTAGAATTGCATGAAATAGATCCAGAAAAAGAATAATTTCAAGTACTAGAGCTTAAGGATAATGTTCTACCTAGGGGTTTAGTTCCATTAGAAGAACTTTTCGATTTTAATGATGTGGAAAAAAAGCCAAAAATGGAACCCATGGGGACAGACATAGAATAATGCAATATAGGTAGTGAGCATCACCCCAAAACGAAAAACTCTCAAAATCACTTCCTATTATCACAAAACAACAATACATAGCCCTTTTCAAAGAGTTCATAGATCTCTTTGTCTGGAGTTATGAGGATCTAAAAGCATATGATACTAACATCATACAACATAAAATCCCAATCAAGGAAGATCAAAAACCATTTAAGCAAAAACTACATAGGATAAATCCTGTCCTAATGCCTTTGATTGAGAAGCAAGTAAAAATGATGTATGATTCTAATTTTAGGTCCTTATACTACTAGTGTAACCCCTTATTGTTATTAGTACAACCCCCTTATTATATTGTTGTGCCCATGTAGTCCCCATATTGTTATTATTGTGCCCCAGAGAAGCCCACTATTGTTATTATTGTTCCCTTATATTATTATTGTTATGTCGGCTATGATTATAATATGACCCCTTACACTCCTATATATAGAAAGGAGGTCTTGTCATTTGTATCATCAAAGAATTGTTCATTTGTGTAATGTAAAGGAGGTTGCCCCCTCGAAGAGACTTATTTTGAAGGCATTTATCTATCTTTTCTATCTTTTTGTGAGTTGGTTTCATAACATTTGGTATCAAAGCTTTGGATTCTAGGGTTTCGCTGCTCCAAACAGGTCATCGTGGAGTTTTTGTTATAATTTTTTTTTTTGCGACATTTTAGAAGCTAAAGAAAAAACCCATTTGAGAAGAAATAGTGTTGAACCTCGGGTCCGAAATTCAGATCTTGTGTCACTATATTTTCGGCGATATGATTTGAGGAAGTTAGGGTTTTTGCAAGCTCCATAATTCCATCTCAAACAGTTCATTGTGGAATGTTCGCTATAATTGTGTTTCTACGAAGTTTTAGACTCTGAAACTAAAACCCATTTGAGCCGAAAAGGCGGTGACGCTCGGTTTCGAATTTCAGATCTTGTTTCACTATAGTTTCGGAGATACAATCCAAGACATTTAGGGTTTCTGCATGCTCCCAAATTACATCCCAAATAGGTGATGTTGGGAAAATTGTCATAACTTTCTCTCTGAGCATCAGATTGAAATTTAGTAAAAGGTGACAAAAATCAAACGGATTGTAGTGTGGTGGGTATCATTTTCAGAACCTAAGGTCGAAACAGTGACACATGGCACTTCTTACAAGTTCGCTCTATTGAACCATTATATAATTAGATCATCGCGGGAGATTGGACATAACTATTTCTTCGGGAATCCAATTGTAACCGGACTTGCGGGGTTAGAAAGAGAACTCAGAAGGTTATAACAGGCAGAAATTTCATAACTTAAAGATCCAAAATTATAGAGCTACAATCATTTCAAGATCGAGCTCCTAAAATCAAGAAAAGGCGATATGAGGAAGTTTGTTGGCAAAGATCCGTTAAATTGGATACTACAGATGGAGCAATATTTTGATCTACATGAGGTGCAACTGTTACAAAAGGTATGTATTGCATCTTTGTATTTAGAACCGAATTAATTTTTATGGTATGAAGGGCTTTTTTCTCATAAACCACTTGTCACAGGGTCAATTTTCACAGAGGAAATGATAGCACATTATGACAATACAACGAGAAACACCTTCTTTAGCTAATTGATAAATCTTAAACAAAAGGGTTCAATGGCAGAGCACATTGAGGACTTTCAAAAATTGAATATAAGAGTAAATTATATTCCAGAGAAGCAAAGGATTGATGTCTTCATAGGGACTTTAAAGGATAACATTCAACATGAGGTTTGTCTTTGGGAACCTAATTCATTGGAGAAGCCATTCAGGTTGGCAAGAAAAATTGAAAGCGAAATTACGAAAACAAGGAATCCCACCACTCACGACTATAATTATGGAAGTTCTTTTTCTCCGAGCCTTCGACAACCTACAAGGTTTACACCACAACAATTGGAAGAAAAAAGAGAAAAAGGGTTATGTTACAATTGTGATAACAAATACGCTAAAGGTCATAAGTGTGCTGAGAAGAAATTATTTTACATAGATTATGAAGAGGAGGAAGAAACGGATCAAGAAACATCAAAAGAAGAGGATGTACACTAGGAACCAACCCCAGAGAAAGAAGAAATGAATCCGACCATATCTTGTAAAGCATTGGCATGAATTACTACTCCTCAAAATCTCAAGGTAGAAGGACATATCAAGAAGTGAAAGATCACATCGAGAAAGAAGAAATGAATCTGACCATATCTTATAATGAATTGGCCGTAATCACCACTCCTCAAACTATCAAGATAGAAGGACATATCAAGAAGAAAAATGTTCAAGAAGTGAAAGATCACATCCAGCATCAAGAAATGAATCCAACCATATCTTGTAATGCATTGGAAGAAAATACCACTCCTCAAACTCTCAAGATAGAAGGACATATCAAGAAGAAAAAGATTCAAGTAATGAAAGATCACAACGAGCATCAACAACAATTTCTCCAACTTTTAAAGGATAACGCCACTTTGGTGCAGAATCGAATGAAACAACAAGCATATCAACATCGCAGTGAAAGAAGTTTTGATGCAGGCAATTGGGTATATTTATGGCTACATCTCAAGAAAGCTATTTATGAGAAGGAAGTGTTGGCAATACTACATGCAATTGAGAAATGGCGACCTTACCTAATGGGAAGACACTTCAAGGTAAAAATGAATCATGATAGTCTTAAATACTTTTAGAACAAAGATCATCTTTAGAAGAATAGAAAAAATGGGTCACAAATATGTTGGGTTATGACTTTGAAAATCATCTACAAAAAAGGGAAGCAAAATGTTGTTGCAGATGCACTCTCAAGAAAGGATGAGGATGTGGAAGCATTTTTTTGTGCTTTTTCTATTATCTAACCAGATTGGATAAACGAAGCAAGGGATGAATGGAAGAAGGATGAAGAAGTGTGGCCACTCATTCAAAAGTTGTAGAAGATACCAGTTCAAATAATATTGCCAAAACTTAACAAGGAAGGAAAAATCATATTGGAATCTGGAGCAATCACAGAAATAAGAACCCGACAACGATGAAATCAATCAATTTCAGAGTATCACATCAAGTGGAAGAACTTACCCACTAAAGATTCCACATGGAAGGACAAGAATTTTGTACAGAAGCATCAAGAACTACTCAAGCGTTGAGTACAACACTTTTTGAAGGAGAGGGGCATGTTAGGTCCCTATACTACTAGTGTAACCCCTTATTGTTATTAGTACAACCCCCTTATTATATTGTTGTGCCCCTTTAGTCCCCATATTGTTATTATTGTGCCCCATAGAAGCCCACTATTGTTATTATTGTTATGTCGGCTCTGATTATATTATGACCCCTTATATATAGAAAGGAGGTCTTGTCATTTGTATCATCGAAGAATTGTTCATTTGTGTAATGTAAAGGAGGTTGCCCCCTCGAAGAGGCTTATTTTAAAGGCGTTTATCTATATTTTCTATCTTTTTGTGAGTTAATTTCATAACAGCTAAAATTATACTTCCCCTTAAATACTTTGAATGGGTGTCTAACATTGTACCTACCAGAAAGAAAACTGGAGAAATCAGACTGCGTATTGATTTCAGAAATCTAAATAAGGTATCCTTTAAAGACAACTACCCCTTACCTAAAATGGATCATATATTGCAAAGGGTGGTAGGGTCTAGTAGGATTTCCTTATTAGATGGTTTCTCAAGTTACAACCAAGTCTTAATGCATCTTCATGATTAGAATAAAACTGCCATCACTACAACATGGGGCACCTTCATGCATGTGAAAATGCCTTTTAGCTTAATGAATGTTGGAGCCACTTTCTAAAGAGCAATGGATATTGCCTTTGCCGATGAAATTGCCCATTTTATTGTGATTTACCTAGATGACATTACAGTCTATTCAGCACTGATGAGGAACATTTAGCACATCTGAGAAGAGTGTTTGAAAAATGTGGAAGTTTGGCATCTCCCTCAATCCTAAAAAGACACTATTTGGCCTTGAGGAAGGAAAACTTCTTGGTCACATTATTTCCAAGGATGGAATTAGGATTGATCCCAATAGAATTGAAGCAATATTAAAAATCAGACATCCAAGAAACATCAAAGAGCTTCAGTCTTTTATTGGAAGAATCAATTTCCTAAGGAGATTCATCCCTAACCTGGCAGAACTTCTTAGAAATATAACAAACATGCTTAAAAAGGATTTTGAAATCAAGTGGAGTATTGAGGCTAAACAATCCTTTGACTTAGTTAAACAAGCATTGACCAAAACACCAGTGTTTCTTAGCCCAGATTTTTCCAAAGATTTCATAATCTTCTCTTTTGCTTCCGAACACACTATTGCAATAGTTTTACTGCAGAAAAATAGTGAAGGCTTTGAACAGCCTATTGCATTCTTTAGTAAAGCTTTAAGAGATGCATCTTTGAAATAAAATATTATGGAAAAGCAAGCCTTTGCATTGGTTAAAGCAATAAAATATTTTAGAGTATATATTTTTCATTCCCATATTATCTCTTATGTACCTAATGTAGTGGTTAAGGACATTTTGACACAGAATGGACCTGATGGAAAGCGAGGAAAATGGATTGTTGTCATTCTGGAATACGACTTGGAAATCAAGCCCACCAAGTTAATCAAAGGTAATGGACTAGCCAAATTGATGGCTGAGTCAAATTTCCATGCATTAGACATTAACTTGATTGATTCATTAGATAATCAAGAGGAACGGGCAACTCCACAAATTGATGAGGCATTTCTGAACTCACCCTAGTATGCAAACTTGCTTTATGTTTTATTTAATTTAAATGCTCCTCCTAGTTTAACAAAAACGAAGGCAAGATTTTTAAAGTTAAAAGAAGTTAAATTTTGCATTATAGACAATATCTTGTATTGGAAAGATGTTGGGGGTATTTTACTTAAATTCTTATTAAACGATGATGTAGATAAAGTTATGTAGGAATTCCTTGAAGGTGACTATGGTGGACATCTTTATTGGAAAACCACTGCCAATAATCCTTAGAGTTGGTTTCTATTAGCCTACCCTTTTCCCTGACATTCACAAACAAGTCACCTCATGTCATAAATGCCAGATTTTTTAAGGAAAGAGAAAATTGTTACCCCTGCCATTAAAGCCTATCTCTGTTGAAATCCCCTTCCAGTAATGGGGATTGGATTTCATTAGTGAAATTCGTCCCTCTTCCTCCGCCCAACATAAGTGGATTCTTAGAGCGAATGACTACTTCACAAAATGGATAGAGGCCACCCCTTCCAGAAATCCACTGATGTTGTCATTATTAAATTCCTTGAGACTAATATCCTCTCTTTGTTTTGGTTTTCCTAGAAACTCATCATTGATAATGTTGCAGCCTTCAAATCTAAAAAGATGGTTGAATTTTTCCATAATACGACATTACGCTGGGACATTCAACAACGTATTACCCTCAAGGTAATGGGTTGGATGAATCCTCAAACAAAAGTTTGGTAAACATCATCAAAAGATGTTAGAGGACAACAAAATGTCTTGGCACAACATGTTGGTCAATGCACTTTGGGCTGACTGACTTACCACTAAAAAATCAATTGGCATGTCACCATACCAATTGGTCTATGGGATGGATGCAGTTTTTCCATCCTCCTTAGGAGTTCCAATCATGAAGATCATTCAAGAAGTGCATGTTGAACCTAACGATGTACAGAGAAGGATTAATGAAACTATCCAGTTGCAGTAGTCCAGGGAGGAAGTATACAACAAGACCCAAGTTATTCAAGAAAATGTTACAAGGATCTTTGACAGAAGAACAAAAGATGATGACTTTAACATTAAGGACCAAGTTTTGAGATGGGATTCAAGGAATGAAGACAAAGGCAAACATGGCAAGTTTGATCATCTTTGGAACGGGCCATATCTTTGCAACAGGCCATATATTGTTCATGCTTTCAAAGTAAATAATGCATTCTACCTTAAAGACCTAGATGGAGCAGAGATACCTAGAGGTCCTGTCAATGGCAGGATGCGGAAACACTAATTTTCTTAGCCTATAGATTTTCCTTTTATCATTGTAAATATCATAGTCTTTGTGGTTTTGATTGGGTAACTTATTAACAAAGGTTGAAGCCCGCAGTGAAGGCCCTAAGCTTGGATTGATGAGCTACCAATAGTATCTTAAACAGCCAAGAAATCAGATGAAGGCAATACAGAGATGAAGTACTCAAGGGTATTGATCATATGTTCTTGACACTTCACTTGGAGAAGTGCCATCCCCAGCTGGAGCCATTCTTAGGGTCCTATAAATTACAGGATCTCAAGGTGATTGAGTATTTTGTATTTGTGAATTCATATTATACATGAATTTAAATATTCAAATGATTTCCAAAAATATGACAAAAAAGAAAATTAAAAGAGGGTATGTTAAAAAAAAATAAGAAAAAAGGAAATAAGAACCCCACAAAAGAAAAAATAGAAAATAATATTGAAAGTGCTGCAAGTATAAATGTCACTACTCATAAGTTTGTTCTTTTAATTCATTATCAAATAAGGTTGTGTGCAAATTGTTTTTGAATGCCATAATGACTGAATTTAAGTTCAGTTCATACAGTTTAATCATGATTGAACACATTTAAATCTCTGTTAAACAGGTTAGTGAATAAAGATTTACCAAATAGTTTAATATTGGTAAATCAGTAGGCTAGGTAGAAATAAAATTGGTTCAATAGTTTAATCTAAATCAATGGTGAAATAAGTGATAGGATAAGGTAGATTTTTACAAAAGAAAAGTGTTTTGGGTATGCTAGTTTAAACGCACCCTACAAAGAAAGAAGAGAAAATGTTAGCTTAGAAAAATAATTGAAATGAGAATAGGTAGATAGAAGCACTATGGTGGTTAGAGGAAAAGCATGAAGATTTCATTCTAAGTTGAATTTCAAATGTATTTTCATGCACAGATAAAAAGTAAAAAGAATTAGAGTTTGACTCTAAAGTTCAGCATATCAAGTTATTTTGGTATATAATCCCCTACTCCTAAGTTTCATTACCCCACCATACACTCCCACCATTCCCCTGCTATGCTTTAAATACATTTCCGACCCCGCCATACGCCCTGTCACATCACATTAACATTTCGCCACTTCTCCCCTCATCCGCGCCCATCTCTTAACATACAATGGCCCACGCTGCGTTTCGGCCCCCCCTCACCATCTGAACTTTACCATCGAGGGGGTCCAAAATTCGCAGTATTCGAAACCATGTCGGTGCAATGTGTCAGCACCATGTGATTTTGCACCCCCCTCACCCGAAACTATTAATCGCCTCCCCCACCTCCAAAAAGCAATTTCTCCGCCTCCCGATACCACTCCTCTATCTATTGCGCTCTCGTCGGTCACCCTTCGCCACATCATCTGCCCGTTGATCCCAATAATCACTTCTGCTCCCTCCAAAATTAAATCGTTAGACAATTAAATGGCTTAACCGTTAATTCAATGGACCCGCGCCAACATCAAGGGAAAGCCTAGAAGATTACAAAATCCCTCCTTCATTCATTAACCGGTTACTGAGTTCATGCACTGCCACTATCATTATCACGTTACAAGTTTGCTAAGACGAACTCTAACAATTTCACCTAGTCGAGGACATTGCCCGCTCACTAAATTTCAGGCCAGTACCTTGTCTTCTTGTCCGCAAATCTCAAGTCCTCTCTGCATATTGTAAACTTATAATCTAGATTTCACCACTGTCCTCAACTTTATCCAATCATGCCTCCAAAAGACAAGGGACAAGAAGAACCTGCGAGTCCTCTAATCCACCCTCCCATTGATTTTCACCACATCCCTTTTGTAGACAAAGACTATAAAATTCATGAAACTCTCTATGAATTTGATATTTTTGAGATGTATTGATGGATTGAGGACAAGTTTATAGATAAATCTGATGATATTCAAATGTGGGAATCCAATTTGCCCCATTATATCTTTCCCCGTACCCACAACACCCCTGAATTCATTACGAAGTGTCATGCTTGCTATCTACCCAACCAAAGAGCTATTATTGCCCCCATTGGAGACATTCTATTCACTATCACTCCCCAAGCTATAGACCAAATGATGCAAGCCTTTACAGTAGAGAATGCCACTCCTTTTTACCATGAATCACTTGTTGAATTGTATCAGAAACTGGGCTTTGCTAAAAGAGCCAAAACCCTTAAGCTTTTCTTAACTGAAGAGGCCCTATTAACCAAGAAACATCCTCCCTATCCATCCTCCATTTTCCCTGAGAGAGCCAAACAAATCATCACAGTCATTTCCTACCATTTGGCTATCACTCAAATCAATGGGTAGATGAGGCAATTATAGGATTATTTCCATTTTCTTTGCAGATTCCAAGCCTTCCATCTTGTTTAACTTTAGCTAATTTCTTGTAGATTCTATCCATGAGTAGTTTATCAAATTCCAGACTTAGGAGGTATTCAAATATGCTTCTGTGTTAGTTTATATGTTTTTATATTTTCAGGGAGACAACCTCAAGCTTGCCTTACAAAATCTAGATGAAGAAGGAAATCAGCAATCAGTCATCTTCTAGACTACAATCATGATGAAGGAACAAAAGGAATTTTCATACAAACAATTCATAGAGATGTTTGTACATCCAGCACTTAGTCTCCTAAGCAAAAGGACAGAGCCAAGGATCAGCGAAGAAATTAGGAAAGTTTTGTAGCTATCAGACCAAGTCCAAATACGGGATTGGTACCTTTATCAGAATTACATAGAGCTAAGGATATTTGGGTGTGAGCTAACCCCTTACAAACTTCCAAAATTCCTCCCAATGAGGGTTTTTTCTCTAGAATACATCAGGGAAATGCTCAATATGGATGAGATCACTTTGTAGCTGCCAAGAAGAAATCCTAATTCAAAATCAAAACTCAAATAGGGCCTTTCATTTGCAACAGCAGGGCAACAGGGAAAGAAGCAGATAAATTACTGAAAGAGATGCAGTTAAGCCTCTGTTTCACCTGGTCATATGATCCATTAGGGGTCGTCTCCAAGTTAAGGGTAGAAAATAAGTCTACTGTTGATTTTCACACAGCGAGACCAGAGATTGAAAAATATAAATACCAGCTAGAATGGACTGAGAACACCGAACAAGAGGTAGAGGAACAGTTGGTGTCATCTTCAATAGTACAGAATCCTATCACAAAGGAGAAAATAGCAAAGAGTAGCAGGGAAGAAGAGTTACCTTCAGTGAGTGAGATTTCCAGTGAAATGTATAGAAAGAAGGCCACACTGCATTCTAAACTAAACCTAAGCAAGGATTCAGAGCAATAGAACATTATCACCACCAAAGAGCCACTTGTTTCCTCATTGGTGGGTGATCACACTACACTTTCTCCCACTACCTCCACAGCTTCACAAGATCAGCAGCAGGTTATGAAAACCAACACATCTACCACAGGGGAGACAGAAAAGAGTATATTTGACATTTTCAAGGAGATTAAAGTGAGGAATTAGGCCTTGAAAATCAACACATACAATCAATTCTGGAAGCAGATCTCCAGTTCTCAAAGCAGGTTGTTGTCAGCCTTTGATTCAGAGAAAGGTAAAATGCAAATGGCATTTCTCCAAACACAAATTCCCCAGCCTAAGGTAGCATCAGACTACAAGAAGACATCATTTGAATTTAAAGTGAAAGACATACATCCCATTGACCAAATCGAGATGCACAAGCAATTGGGCAGATGATTTCATCTACTCTCACTAACACTGCTATGAGTTTGTCTAAATTGCAGGTTACATTGGCCAATGTTCAATCACAATTGAAGATGGAGAAGGTCTCTGCACTTGCAAAAGACACAAGGATCAAAGCTTTGGAGGACTTGGTGATCAAAGTAGGTCATGGTCCTACATATATCAATGTTGCAGAAGAGCTCGTGAGGAAAAAGAATACAGACATAACAGCATTAAGGAAGCAGTTGAAGTTACCAGGCACAGAAGATCCTCTGGCCAAGGACATTGAAGTAACATAGACACAAAGGGCAGATATGATGAAGCTCATCATGGAGCAGAGTGCACAGTTGAAGCAAAAGGAGACAAATATGGAAAAGATAATCAAAGAAAAGGAGCAAGCTACCAAAATGGTTGTTGTCCCTTTGGAAGCACTCCCTATCACAGCAATTCCTACAGCTACATCTTCTACAATAAACGCAGGGGCTGTTGCAGATCAGTTGGTAAATGTCGTGTAGAGCATGTCTCTCTAGACTAAAGAAATCAAATATTGCAGGCTCAAGTCAAACTTATACAAGATCAGAAGACAAACACTGAGACTTTCCATGCAGCTGAGCTACAGACAGCTCAAAACCAGATAGAAATATGGAGGAAATCAGCAACTGAGTCCTCTATTGGCCACAAATTGGACCAAGTCAAGGAAATTATATGGAACAACATCATTGATGTAATGGATGAAATATGGCCTTGTATCTAGATTAAATTTGAGCAGAAAGAGTTGATGAAGAAAGCCAAGCAGGGCATTTCCACTATCAACAATTTATTGGGAGAAATGCCTACCACAGCCAACCACATCATCAAATTTCTCAACTCTAAAAACAGATATGAATTGGATGATTTGGGAGTAGATGACAGAACAGAAACAATCCTAGAAGTAAAGAAAGTTTTGATGAAAAAGAACTTGGTTGTGCAACTGACAGAGAAATGTCACACTTTAGAGGTAGCAGTTAACAGGTTTTTCACCAGAATAGAAGCATTAAATAAGAAAGGCCTTCCTTCTTTATTTGTGATCAATGACAAGTTGATGACCAGGGAAGACTATATGAAGAAGCTAAAAGACATTGCAAAGGATACGGCCAAGTCTTCCCACATCAAAGGTGTTATGACTAGGAGAGCTTTTTATGAAGCTATCAACAACATGAGTTTCATCCAGCATTAGATAAAACACATTTTTGTAGTAAAACCCACATTCGATCGATATACTGAGGTACATGAGATCTACCGCAAAGTAACAAAAATTTCCATTCCAGATGAGGAGCAGTGGGATAAACTGTGTGAATTCCAGGATTAAAGAAAGGGCTAGCTTCACTAATGTGACACACAAATAGTGGCCACTCAGCAACTATTCTCCACCAAAGCAGTGCCAGATGTCCATATCACTCTTCCAATTCACCTCTTTTGGTCGCATTATTTCATTTATGTTAGTTTGAAGTTAATAATAGAATTCCATGTCAATGAGGCATTAATTGTACTCTTTTTTGTAAATTTTGTTTAAATAATTCATTCAATTGAAGTATTTGGGGTCGGTTCCTGATCATTGTAACTCTTTATATCAAGCACTGTACTTTTGCCACACTACTGGAGCATCATTAATAAAAAGACTCTTCATAGGATACTTGTGTTGCGATATACTAGTGATGTTTTTCTTAGTGTAATTGTGTTTTCATTGTTATTCTCTGTCTGTTTATCATTTGAAATCTAATTGTAAAATAGGAGATGTGAAAAATAAAATATGTTTTTGAGCACCTTATTTGGACTGCGTTTACAATCTGTATGTTTGCTTCTGAAGTCTGATTGAGAAATTCTTAAATGATTTTCAATCACTACTGAATCACCTCTTTTCTCCATTCCATAATTCAATTTAAAGATACAGTAAATGTAGCTAGCTAGCCCTGTGATTACTCCTTTTAACTTTTGATGCACCATCCAGCTTAATTTGACTCTATAGCCCAATGGAAAGAAAGTAATTTGATCAGAACAACCAACCAACAAATCAAACAAATTCAAACAAACAACCAAGCCTAGTCATAACTAGCCTAAAATCAACTTAAAAACCAAGCTAAATCATAAAGAGAGATCCCTCTTTGAAGCTGGCAGGGCTAGATCCCAGCTTCAAAAGTGGTTTTGATGTTTTCCAATGTATTTACTCCCACAACCTCAAAAATATAAAACAATCACATAGTGGTGACCATACCAGGGACGAATACATTTTAATCCAAAACATTATTATTCCCTGGTTTAAAATCAGTATTTTAGTAAGCAATTGTTGTATCAACATGAAATACATGATTTGAGGTTGTTTTTTGTAGATATCTATTGTATCTTTGATTCTAATTTTGAGTTTTGTGTGATGATTTTTCATAACCCTGGCTCCCAAAAGAATTTATACTAGATCTCATCCTAATCCCAACCCTACTAAAATTGTAGATGACCCTAAGAAACTGGTGAGAAAGAAAAGATTTACCGAGAGTCAAGGTAGTTATAGTCCCTTGTCTAGATTCAATTCTCCTCTGGAAAATACTCCTTTGTCAAGGTCTAATTCTCTCCCAGAGAAATTTGAAACTTTACAAGATATAGAATTTGATTTTCCTTTTCAGCAAAGGTTGTTTAGATCCAAGTCTGAGGATTTTATAGATCAAATTGTCCTAGACAAAGCCATACTGCAACCATATGTTTCCCAAACCCAACACCTTGAAACAGATCCTGATCTTGAATCTTTACAACAGTTTGAAAAACTACAAGGTCTAGTTTTAGTATTGGACCAAGCTATAGAAGAAGCTTTTATTCAGCATTGTGTTGAATTCTCTGCTTTAACTGTTGCAGCAACCTCTTTGTCTAGTCAGTCATCTCATTCTATACATTTACAGACTCCTAGTCCTTCTAAATCACCTCTTTTCTCCATTCCATAATTCAATTTAAATATCCAGTAAATGTAACTAGCTTTCCCTGTGATTACTCCTTTGAACTTTTGATGCACCATCCAACGTAATTTGACTCTATAGCCCAATGGAAAGAAAGTAATTTGATCAAATCAACCAACCAACAAATCAAACAAACAACCAAGCATAATCATAACTAGCCTAAAATCAACTTAAAAACCACACTAAATCATAAAGAGAGATCCCTCTCTGAAGCTGGCAGGGCTCGATCCCAGCTTCAAAAGTGGTTTTGATGTTGTCCAATGTATTTACTCCCACAACCTCAAAAATACAGAACGATAACTCTTCCAAGAGTTTAAAGCTCTTCTAGAGAACATGACAGGCAAAAAGATCAAGGTGCTTCGTATGGACAACCAAGGTGAGTTTAGAGATAAGGACTTTGCAGGGTTCTATGCGAAGGACGACGTCACGAGAGAGTGGATAGCTCCATACAATCCACAGCAAAATGGATTGGTGGAGTGGAAGAACAGGACTATCGTTGGGGCAGCAAAGTCAATGTTGAATGACCAGGATATGCCTAGGTTCCTATGGGTGGAGGCATGTAGCACGATTGTTTACTTACAAAACAAGGTTCCTCATAGAGCGTAGGGGAAGATAACACCAGAGGAACTCTTCATAGGGAAGAAACCAAAGGTTTGGCACTTTAGGATATTCAGCAGCATAGCGTATTGTCATGTGCTAGATGACAAACGCACCAAACTTGATAACACTGCAAGGAAGGGATATTTTATTGGTTACAACAAACATCCAAGGCATACAAGATCTATATTTCACATAGCAAGAGGATTGTCATAACATGAGAGGTGAAGTTCCAGGAGGAGAAAGCTTTTAGGAGATCTCGTGGGTGGCCAACAGAAGCTCCAAGGGTTGAGCAGCAGCCGCAGGGACAGCAGAGCATGAGTGCAATTAATAGTACGAGCACTAGCTCAGGTGCAGGAGGTCTTACAAGTTCACAGTAAACAAAAAAGGATGAGGAGCTTGAAGCTCCAACCACCACCAACGAGAGAAGTAGAGAGGTGCTTCAGGCATTCAGAGATGTGCAGGAGTTTGTTGGAGCTCCTATATCAAGCACCAGAGAGTGCAGACAACCAGACAAGTACAAGGTACTAGTGACAGAGGTCATCGACAGGGATCCTTAAAGTTCTTATGAACATGCATAACATCAAGTGTGGTAAGATGCCATGGTGGAGTACAACTCCATCATGATTAACGATGTACGAGACGCCATGCATAGACTAGTGGACAAGGCAATAACTAGCTCCAAATGGATCTATAAGATCAAGTATGTTGCAGATGGCAATGTAGAGAAGTATAAGTCAAGTTCATGGCCAAGGGGTATGCGCAAAATAAAGGCATTGATTATTAGGACACCTTCACATCAGTGGCCAAATATACCTCTATCCGAGCAGTGATATCTCTAGCATCGCAAATGGGATGGCAGATTCACCAGATAGATGTCAAGACTACATTCTTCAACGGGGTGATAGAGGAGGAGGTGTATATTGAACAACAAGAGGGTTTTAAGACGCATGAGAGACACACGCATGGGTGCAGGCTGAAGAGGGCTCTATACGAGCTCAAACAAATTCCCAAAGCATGGTATGGTCGAATAGGTAGCTACTTGCAATAGATGGGCTTTTTGAAGAGCGAGACATATTCCAACCTCTATTATCAGATGGTAGCACGTGAACCGCTCATCTTAGTATCGTATGTTGATGATCTATTCTTAAAAGGGTCATTATGGCTCATAAAGGATTGCAAGAGGAACTTGGCAACTGAGTTCAAGATGAAGAAATTAGGATTGATGCATTACTTCCTAGGAATGGAGGCATGGTAGACGGAAGGGGACATCTTCCTTAGGAAAAGGAAATATACTATGGATATTTTGAAGAGATTCAGGATGTAAGACCGTAGACCCGTGTCCATATTGAGAAATCTATAGAGAAATGATAATAAAGATTCCTCTTTACTTGATAACTACTTGTGATGTCTTTTTACCTTTTCTTACTTATTAGCTTCTTTACTTATTATTATGTTTGTATATCATCAAACAGCGACCAAAAACAAGAAGAACAAGAACACGAAATATAGGCCAAAACCTCTCCACTTGAGAGGAAAACCCAAAAATCTCCTCTTCCTTATAGATTCTTCGATTGATGAATTCCAAGACCTTTTGAAAAAGAAGAATATGCTTCAAGGCCAATTCCAACCCTTCCAGATGATGTCCTTTCCTTGTCCAAGTCAAATCCAGTCAAATCTCTTCTAGTAGCACAACTTCGACCCCCAATTGCAGAATTTCGGCCTTCACTGCAAGCCTAAAATTTTTGGCCCTCCTGCAGTTGTTGTTGCAACATGTGTGAGCTTATTTTTGCCTCCCAAGGCTTCCTTAGACCTTTGCTTGACCTTAATTCCTTTCCTTCTCAAGATCTAACCTGTAGAAGAAAACCATAGACCAGCTGCAAAAACCCCAACCTTCTTTCACATGTGTGAGAGAGAAACAACCAAAAGACAAGTCTTCTTCACCCTCTTCCTTCTTTGTTGCCTTCTTCTTCTTCCTCCTCTTGAATGAGTGAGAGATGAATGTGATCCAAGGAGGTCGGGTTTCCTCCTTTATATAAGCTTCTTAAGGTGGATATTTCTCCTCAAATTAGGCTTTGTCAGCTATCAGGCCAACTTGGTCTTGAAGGGTATTTTGACACTTTTAAGGACAAAAATAATTTTCTTTACAAGTTACAATGTGCCTGATGGGGCCTTCAACTTATAACAATGACTCTTTTCACTTCTTGATGTAGGACCAACCCTAGAAGCATTCAATGGGTGCTTGATCTTGTTGTGGTCACCAACAACCCCCCTCTTTTGTCTGGTATTAGCAATAACACCGAGAAAATAGGGGACCCTTAGTAAAAAATTCATCAAAATTCCCCTTGAATATTTTTGTTTTTCCTTAGAATCTTATCGCAGCAAAGCAAAGGAAACACTTCTTGTTATAAGCGTATCAAACCACGAAGAAGCGATGCTAAACTCATCGCATCGCATTTATCATGAGTGCTCTTAACAAGAGAGACTTAAGAAATCCCCGACGGCCGATGTGCGACGTTGCATATCGCAGCAGCCACATAGAGTAAGACGCAATGACTAATATCCGCGATGTGCGATTTGCGATTTGCGATATCTAATCCACAATCTGTGATCTGCGATGATCCGATATTGTGGTACCACAATGCTGTAATACAAATATGCGATCTGCGATCTGCGACGAAGCGTGAAATCTTACTCAACACAACATTCAAGAGAAAACTGTCCTTTAATCAGAATTAGGCGTGCGCCTGTAAAAAGAAATTAATGATCATACGAATCACTGTTTTCGTTTTTCGAAGAGTCAATTCACTTTGAATGTCATGATTATACACACGCAACATCTGAAGCTTTCATATCAAACTTTATTTTTCATTTATTCTTTTCCTTCACGCAACTATAAAACAGGAGATAAAATGGAGTAATTTTTCTTTTGCAAGAAACATCTAAGGAAAAGAGGAAAGCGTCAATGTTTAGAGGCCACAGAAGAGACTTCTTCAAAAGCAGGAACCACATACGATAGGCCATCTGAAGCTCAGAATCAAAGGCACACAAAAGCAGCATGACTACAAAGATACCTGAAGCTTACACGACAGAAAAGCCCAGAATGAAGAACAAAGGCAGTTTCCAATCCAGAGAATTGCTCAGGAAGTAAAGTCTTCTGACTTATCAAGTCATTCACAGAGACAGAAAACCAAAATAGCAAAAGCAGATCCAGTTCGAGAAAAATTCTTGTTATTACCAAGTATACATTCAGCGGGCGGGAGATTCTCTTAAAATATCTGATAGTTTATCAAAAAAGGTGGTGCTGACCCTTGTTACTTCTATTTTTGTAACACGCACAAAAGGAAAGGCAACCAACCGACCCCTCTCGGTCGAATGCTGCACACTCACAGCGCTAAGGAGCAAATACAGAAATAGTTCAAAGTTAGATTTAATTTTATAAATAATTTGCTTTATCAGAGGGACGGTCATTTGAAAACCGGATCCCAAATTTATGTAATCAAGTTAATTAGTTAGCAGTATTTAAACCCTTCTCATGCATTTAGAGAAGGGTCCTGAGATTTGTCAAAAACGCGTCCTCAGAACATGCACTTTTGCGCCCTCAGAGGTGGTTTTGATGAATAGATGGATCAAGGTTTATTAATTTTTGTGTCTGATATCTGCTACTGATGTTGCACTTCTGTACTCTTAGTAGATGTTAGAACAAGGGGAGATAAATCATTGTTGCTTGAAGCTTATGAGTGGAACCAGTCATAAATGGTACTTTTATCTCTTGACTATTTCTGCTTATGTTCTTTAAGTGATTTATAGTTTAGTTGTTTATATGTCGTTATACGAATGTATGGGTTATCATTTGGCACTTTTGTACGGTGGAGTCATATTGTTTGTATCTGACATATAAGTAACTTATTATGCAATATGCTGCTCATAACTGTTTTGCCTAACTTCTTATGCAAAATAGTTTATCTTTAATGATTTATGTTCTTATGATAGCTGAATGATCTTTATTACCAGTTATTATTCGAAATCTTTTTAGATTACATAATAGCAAGGAATACACCCCGGGTTAGTGTAGATTAGGTGTATTATTTCTTATTAGGTTACAACAGCATAGTGTTAGTTTAAAGAGTCTAAATTAGATTTATTTTCAATTTTCCTTAGGTTAGCATAGTTCAAGCTCTACACACACACACACACACACCCAAGTTCGGGAAACTGGTCCCGTCATCCCCAGTCGGACCCGCTATACCAAACGGATAAGGACCTGCCAACCGAGGTCCGGACCGGGTGGGTATCCCCCTTGTTGTCGACCCGATTTTCGGGGCTTCAACATATTTGGCGCTAGAAGGAGGGCCTGACTATG
>APFE031228848.1:252986-279640 GCA_000404065.3 Pinus taeda | reverse complement strand
TCCCCTACACCCCTATTTCACCTCCATACTCGTTCCTCCACCTTTTTCCCTCCATCCATTCTCCAAAATCCTCTTTTCTGAACATCCTGTAGAAAATTACAGAACATCCTGTAGAAATTCCAGAACATCCTATAGAACCCCTGCAGACTTCCTGTAGAAGCTCACAAATGAGGTTTCTTGATAGCCAAACTCTGTGAAACTCTCTAGAAGGGTGTTAGGGACCCCTCGGGCCCTCTCTGAACCTTCCCGACCTCTTCCAAGCATTTCCTCTCACCAATCCACCTCTGCACAGTAAAAAACAGTGAAAGCACATGCATGATAATTCTAACAACTTATTCAAAAATACAAAAAGATGGTTCTTTCAGATTCTGCTATAGACATAGCTTAAATACATGCATTTCATCTTCTTAGAATTCAATGGCATCTCATTCAGTAGCTTGCATATTCCTTCTTGCATCAGTAGGACTAGCTAGTAGAATTAGGGTTTGCTAGGGTTTGCGTCTCTTTTTGGCTTTCAGTTTCTTTCTGCAAGTAGATTATCCTCCTTTGAGTTGGCTTTCATCCATCAATTAAAAAGCTTCTTCTAAGAGCTTATAGAATTTGGCTTAAGCTCCTAGCAGACTTGTGCCAGCTGACCAAGTGACAGCTGCGGCAAGAGCTAGTACTTGTGCATACAGCACCGTCGCTTCCAAGTTTGTTACGAACTACCGAGTTGATAAAATTAAAGAAGGGAGTCATGGGAGTTGCAACATTATTGCTGCAACACTGGGGCCCACCAATAGCAGCTACAATAGGTTGAAACTAGAGTTTGAGTGTGGATTCAATTGTAATCAACAATTTTCATTTTTCACATTACAATATAGTTTTCAGTTTGTTTGGTTCAGTTTCATTTGATGATTGGACTAAGTTAGAAAGAAGGTGAAAAAGGAGGATACAGGTTTCAGGTAAGAAGTTGGAAATAGCCCAATGGATTAGGCCTCTGGTCTATGGGGTTTGTGTTGCCATCCATGATCAAAAACATTCCCATGAAGCCAGTTGTTATCACATTTATTTAAGTTTTAAAATTTTTAATGGTGATAATTATAGTGTGAGTTAAATATTTGTAATAAATAGGAAAAAATGTTGATAATGGGATTATCAATGCTTTTGTTAGTTCAGTAAATTTAAAAATGCACTGACAATGGGAGAGTCGGCATTATTGTGTGTTTGAAAATAAAAATAAAAAATGAAAATGCGCTGACAATAGGAGTAGGATCGCATTTCTGTAAAAATGGTCAGTTAAAACCCTTTTTTTCCTGTACAATACAGTAATTTCAACCACTTTCCAAACAAACAAGAACGAATTTTTCAAAACCAAAAGAGCATTTTTGTCTGGAACAAACCCATTTAAAAAAAACCTCTCTCAGTTTTCTAACAACTATCACAGTTTTTTATTTTAGAAGGGATCACTGGACCCTATTTTTCACAATTTCGTGAGGAAACAACTCATGGACAGTTGTTGATTTAGATGGCACCTCACCAAATTCGACTTGTTGATCCTTATCTCTAGCCATGACTCCAGCAACAACATTATATTTGGATGTAGATAGGTTTGGAAAGTTTCAAATGCATGTACCTAAGATATTTTTATTTCCATTATTGGATTATTGTAATTATTTTTTAGCTACAAACCTATTTCAGTTATTGTAATGTTTAAATAGGTAAAGAACGCAGAAGAAGAAAGGGTTTGTGTTAATTTGATTTTTAGCATCCTTGTGTATTTTGAGAAAATCTTTAATGAAAATAGTCTTTATGAGCATTTTCATAAATTATTGTGTTGTATTTCCCTATCTGATTTTTCTTTGTTTGATATTTCCTTATGTCTAAAAAACAGAGTATGAGATTGGGATGCATATTTTATGCTCCTTTTTCTTTATTTCTTAGGCATTAATAACTATTTTTTATTTAAGCCTAACAGTAAATTCCTTCATCTTGCTCTAAATCACTTAAGTGTCAAAGGAATTATTGCTACCATGCTTTTGTGTTTTGCTCATCAAAACGGTGTTTGTATAAACCTAATTTGGGTTAGACTCCATGCCTAATGGTGGAACTTTCACATAGCCCAACCAAATTTTAGTTATTTTTCAATAAATCTGGCCATAAGACTCAATTCTAAACCTTCTACTACATTGACCTTGAGTAATTGAGTTTCTAGGGGGAGATCCCTCTCTAGGTTGAAGGGCCAACTTTCAACCTCAAAGAGGTTCTAGGTTACCTTAGAGTTTTTCCCATAGTCGGGTTTCCTCTAAGAGATAACAGTACCAACCCTTGCTCAGAAGGAAGGGCCCTCTTTCTTAACAAGTATCACTGGTTAGCAATTTATTGTAGTTGTTTGATTTATTTCCTCTCAGTTATAATTCATGTGTGATTATTGTTACTATTATTATTAGTATTTTTCATGCTTTAATGATTGTAGAATTATAACCTTTGTAATATGTAATAACATAGGTCCTAGACTAGTCCCTTTGATAATGTGATATTTATTTAATTCTTGTTATAGTTTGATGGTGTGTTAATTTCATTTAGATATGTGTTTCACCAATTGTTGAGACAATGGTTTCCAGGAGAGTTGTTGATCTAGCAGATCAGAAAAATGCTCAAAATTTAAAGTGCTTGAAATAACTTGAAACAAGTGCCAGATCGTTGTGCTTATGTCTTGAATCCAATGCCACTTGAATCACCTCAAACCAAAATCTTATGCTCAAGTTATGATGTTCTGAATTTTTGGCTGAACAAATAAAAATTGAGCAACAAGGTTGACTGGGCTGCTGACTCGGCATACCGTACGCTGACATCAACAGCTGACTGGGAAGGAACAGTAGACTGCACAAACCAACCCGGGCTTGACAAGTGGCAAGGAAAGCTGAGGCAGATGGCGGTTTTTCATTGGTTCATTGGTTGTGAGGTAGACCAATTATGAGGCGCCATCACTACAACAAAACGTTGTGATTAGTGTCCCTTTTCTCTTTCTTTTTTGCATCTAGATCCCATTTTTAGTGCTATTTGAGTCCATTTATCAAATATGGTGAAAAACTTGATGCAAAATTTGCATCGAGTTTTGCACCAAGTATTACATCAATTTTAGCAACAGGTATTGCAATAGCTTTTGCACCAAGTTTTATCCACCAGGTTTGTGCCATCCTCAGCACCAGGTTTTGTGCCAGTTTTTGCATCAATTTTGGCACCTAATTTTGTTTCACCTACTTTTTCATCCTCTATTTCATCCACTTTCTACACATACACTTGCATCCTCTTTTTCATCCTTTTTAAAATCATTTTTTGCATCCTTTTTTGCATCCCCTTTTCACCAAGTTTTGCGACAAGGTTTGCGTCTAGTTTTTCATCCACTTTTACATATACTTTTGTTGCATTCACTTTTGCATCTTGTTTTGCATCCATATTTACATCCTCTTTTGCATCTATTGTTGTGTCCAATATTGCATCCATTTTTTTGTGCCACAATTTGCGCCTAATTTGGCACCTCCCTTTGCACCCACTTTTGCTTCTAATTTTGCATCCACGTTTGTATCCAAATTTGCGTTTATGTTTTCATCTATTTTTGCATCCCTTTTTGTATCCACTTTTGCGTCAAGATTTGCAATGGGTTTTGTGTATCATTTTGTGTCTCCTTTTGCATCGACTTCTGTTGCATCCACTTTTGCATCTAATTTTTCATCCACTATTTCACCCATGTTTATGTCCACTTTTGCATCCCTTTTTGCATTTATGTTTGCATCTTTGTTTTCTTCTTTTTTTGCAACTATATTTACACGACACTTTTATGCCCATTTTTGTTGTGCCATAATTTGTGTCATGTTTTGCACTTACTGTTGTACCCACATTTGCTTCCAATTTTGCATCTATGTTTGGATCCTCTTTTGCATCGAACATTTGCATCAAATATTGCATCTCTTTTTGCATCCACTTTTATGTTAGGTTTATGCATTGAGTTTTATGTCTCATTTTGTATCTACTTTTGCATCTACTTCCATTGCATCCAATTTTGTTTTGCCTTTTGCACCCACTTTTACATCCCTTTTGGCACCTTGTTTTGCATCCAAGTTTGCATCCTTTTTTGTATCTATTGTTACATCCACTTTTGCATCCATTTATGTTGCACCACAATTTGTGCCATATCTTTCACCACCACAATTTGTGCCATATCTTTCACCACCACAATTTGTGCCATATCTTGAACCTATCGTTGCAAACCACATTTTCTTCCACATTTTCATCCTATTTGTGTCCAAGTTTGCATCGAATATGTGTATATTTCTTCATCCCATGTTGCATCCACTTTTACATCACAGTTTGCATCTCGTTTTTCTTCTACTTTTGCATCCACTTTTTCATCTAATTTTGTGTCCATTGTTGCACCCAAGTTTGTGTCCATGTCTACATCCCTTTTTGCATCTTATTTTTCACCCAAGTTTGCCTCCTTTTTGCATCCAAGTTTTGTCCTTTTTTGCATCTATTGTTGCATCCACATTTGTTTCACCACAATTCATGTCAAGTTTTATGCCTACTATTGCACCCATGTTTTCTCCCACTTTTGCATCGGTGTTTGCATCCTATTTTGTGTCCAAGTTTGGATTGACTATTGTATTTGCTTTTGCATCCACTTTTGTGTCAGGTTTTGCATCATTTTTTTCATCTACTTATGTTGCAACCACTTTTCATTCAATTTTATGTATTTTGTTGCCCCAATTTTTGTGTTCTCTTTTGCATCCATTTTCCAACACTCATCACATTTTCATGGATGATATTTCTTATGACATTGAAAATTATGAATAACTAATGACAACATCAATAATCATGATGATGATCATAATGAATATGATGGCAATGACATGAATTGTGATTATGGTGATAACGACGAGGTAGGTAATAATGAAAATATTGATGATGATGGTCGTGATTATGATGATGTCGATGCTAATGACCTTGGACAATCTTCCCAATTTTTAAATTTTGTCATTGTTATAATAATAATCATTATCTTAGGTGTCGTCATCCAAGTCATCATCATCTGATCATCATTGTCATCTAGGTCATCATCAACAAAAATAATGGCACGAATGATGATGATGATGCCAATGATGATGATGTCCATGATGACAATGAAAACAATGATGATAGAAATTACATTAATGATGATGATGTAGATGATGAAAATGATAATGACGGTGATAATGGTGGTGATGCTCATCATCATCAATCATCTCTTAAAAATAGAGTTTTTATTTCTCTTGCATATATCATATGTGTCGTAAACAACCCTTTTCTATCACTCATCACATATTTTGGGTTGATGATATTTCTTACGACACTTATAAATATGAAAAAATGATGAGAATGTCCATAATCATGATGATGATGATGATGATGAAGATGATGATGATGGCATGAATGGTGATTATGATGCTAATAAAAATGACAATGATTGAGGTGATGATGATGATAATGGAGATGATGACAATGGTTATGATCATGCTAATGACCTTATAGTCATATGGATTCATGAAATTACTAGTTTCAAGACCATCTTCTGCATACATATTACTATCAAACTTTTGGCATTTTCCATCTCTCTTGAGATATCTTATTGTAATAGTGGCACCAACAATAGAAAGATATCTTGTTGTAATGGTGGTTCTAATGTTAGCACCAAATTGTTTTTGTTAAATTTTGGTTAAAAAAATGATTTATGCAATTATTTTGACAATCTATGTAAAAAACTAAATAACATACAATTATTTTGACTACAACCCCATGGATTTTCATCAATTCACTAGTTTCAAGACCATATTATACATACATATTATTATTAAACTTTTTGCATTTTCCATCCCTCTTGGGATATCTTGTTGTAATGATAGTATTAGCACTATAAATATATCATGTTGTAATGGGGCTATTAGTGTTAGCACTAAAAAAATTGTCAAATTTTGGTAAAAACTTTTGATAAAGATTTTTTTTTTTTAGTAGTAATAAATTTTTTGCTAAATTTTGTTATTAACTAGTTCTAGGTCGAATCATATGTATTAACCATGTTCTTTGTGCTACATGACAAATTCTTGGGACAAAATTTAGTTTTCAACTAAATTGAAAAGAGCTTATAAATGGAGGAATAACAATGACAACTATCTGTATTGTCCAACTATTTAGGATATCATGTGTGAAAATCTTCAACAGTTACAAAAATAATGGAATAGAGGTGAGCTTGTAATTGTACAAAATGTTTGGATGATACATCAAAACAAATTTGGTTTCATCAATATGCTTAGGATCTACTTTAGATAAGAAACACTAGGTTTTGGAAGTATGCAAATAATTAATTTGGTCTACATTAATAACCAATGAAATTTTATTTCTTTTTCCTCATCAAACCAAGGAAGATATGGCAATAATCCTCATCAAAAAGCAACTTGTTGTTGAAGATTTATGATTGGTTCCAAAATTTCAACAACTGGCTATAGAAGTTTTTAGTTTCTATTAGGGTATCAATGTTATTATAGGTTTTAGTAGACATATATCATTCTTGGTATTTGATTCACTTTGATGGTGACCTCTATTGACCAATATATGAGATTATGAATTTGTTGATATTTTGAGATTACCAAGTAGAGATAGTTGTCTATAGAAATTTTGTGAGACTTGGAGTATTAACAAATGATTTTTCACTGTCAAGCATGTTTAAGTTAAATTGGGTTGCAAAACTTAAGGAGAAAGAAAAATCAATTTTCAGTAGTTTTGAATTGCTATAGACATTAAATAATTCTCAACCATGTTCTTTGTGCCACAAATCTAATTCTCAAGGAAAAATTAAGATTGTTTATCAATTACAAAGAGCATATAACTATAATAATATCAACCATGGAAACTATTTGTATTATCCATTAACTATTTAGTATATCATGTGTGAAAATATTTAACATTTTATAAAACAATGGATATAATAGGTGGGCTTATAGATATAAAAAATGTTTGGATGATACATCCAAGATAGAGATGCCTTTGTCAATGTGCTCAGGATCTACCTTGGATTAGAAACCCTACATTTTGGAAGTGTGAATTGATCTACCGTTAATTATGGTCTATGTACATTAACCTAAGCAATGAATTTTTTTTTCTCAACACACACACACACACACATATAAGAAACTAGGGAAGATGTGTTGATAATCCTCATTAGAAAATAACCTATGATAGTGGTGGTGATGGTGAAGATGACGACGATGGAAATGACGATGAGGATGGTGATTAAATGATGACGATGACAAGAACAATAAAATGATAGGAACCCCATGCCATCACAAATTCCCTATATGGGGAAAATATTACCTGCATGTGGGAAAGTTATCATTGATTAAAAAAATGAATAAACTCATTAGACAATTTGAATTCAACTTCATTACCCATCCAAAGATCATCAACGATTCACATTTCTGTTGTAGTGTAGCTTAATATATTTGTGTTAATTAATTCCTTAATTCAACTTCACAAGTTATATTTGTGTGTATGCATAATATTTGACAGTTTACACATACATAAATTATTTTATTTGTGTCTCAACGAGTAAATTCATATCACTTCTAACCATTTTCAACCAATATATGAAACTAACCATGGTAACTCTTATCCAACTCATTGAGATTGTTTTTTATTTTGCTGAAGCAAGAGTCGAACCTTCAATTTCATTAAAACTATAAACAACTTACATAATGTACAACATTACCAAAGGAATTGTGGGCAAAAGAAAAAACCCACCTCTTATAGCCCAGGCTTAAACACTGAGCCTCAGTCCCCAAAACAAAAAAACTACCATTACCTCAAAATAAAAATCAAGTCGAAACTGTTCGAGCCAGAGATAACAAACAAATTAAACATTAGAAATGGACCCGAAGTATAAATAGGGACACCACTAAAAGGAATGCGAGTCTGGAAGGGGAACGACGCCTTCACCCTTGATCGTCGATTCTCCATGCCAGATCCAACGGTGGAGGATAATATCGCAATACCAAGTAGCCTGGCGGTTAACCACGTGATAGCCATCCTGGACCCACCAACATGCTTGATCATTCCTGACCGTTGATCTGTCTTGCATGATCCGATGGTCGAGGTGCATATCGCATGGGCCTAACATACCGAAGATTAGCATGCGATGAGGGTGGTATTCCTGCCCCATACAATGCCACGTGTTGCTTGGTGAGTGGAATCGCTCCCAACTCTGCAAAACCACTTCCTGCGTGAAAGGCTTGTGATGGATGATAAACCACCTCCCGAGCAGTATTGCATCCACAAAAAGGAAGACATGGGTTTTCAGGCTACCGGGAAAGCCAGAATTCCGGCCCCACTTACCCTCACTTCTTCGACACTTACCATCACTTCTCCACGAACGTATGTACCCATGCAGTACGAAAATCTAGCGTTTCGGCCGATTATTTGTGGAACTTTATCTGCTCAGCAGCTCTGATCTAAAACTTTTGTGATCATACTGTCTAGGGTTGGGGAGGCTGACAGTGCCCTAAATCCCCAAAATATTCTTGCTTCTGAAAAAACCTTGCATAAAGAATCCAAATCAACTCAACCCCACCTCTGTGTCTTTGTTTCGAAACACCATTATATCCTCATCTGCCTGGTCGTGACATTGCGCGTTTAATCTATTCAGAGGCATCTCATGCCAATTCATCGCCACCCTGCTATTGTTACAGGGTACACCTTGATTGGCCAAGATGTCTGCCAATTTGTTTGCGGTCCTTCACACATGTTTAAAACTCACAGTGTGTAGTCCACGGAGATGAAGTTGAATCCTTTGAAAGACCTGGAGCAGCCTCCATTGTTTTGAGACTTTTTCCGGCTCTATGCCATGCCTGATTCTTTTGATCGAGTTTATGATTAACTCAGAATCGGCTTCTACAATAACATTGTGGAGATATCCTGCTTTAGCAATTCCAAACATTGCTCCAGAGCCATTAACTCCGCCATATTGTTAGTGGCTCTTCCCAAATGGCAATGAAAAATAAAAATGAGACTACCATTTTCATCTCTTAACACCCCTCCACAGCCAACAATACCCGGGTTATCTTTGGATGCCCCATCAATGTTGTACTTCAAAAAACCCTGAGGGGGAGGATGCCAATAATCCTGCTTAGTGTCCATTTTCAAAACCTTCCTATCCAGGCCCTATGGAATAAGCCCCTGCATACCTAACTTGTGAAGAATCTGCGTTTCAGCTTCTGAAGGTGGATTTTTAGGGAAAGTTCACACTATGGTACTTACCGTCTCCTTAAGATGTCTTAAGATTTGCTCAAAAAGGCGTTGGGAGGAACATTTTTCATTCTTGAAGATTTTTTTGTTCCTTTCTTCCCAGACATTCCAAATTATGAAGCTTGGTGTTAAAGCCCAGGCAGAGCTTAGAAGTTCAAAATCAGAGAAGTTGCTTCTCCAATTGATTAGGGTATTGATAATACTTCCTTTGTCCCTATCTATCTGCTAGAAGATAGTGGCAAATGTATCCCACAACCAAGAGGTGAAAATGCAATCATTGAGAAGGTGCTCCATTATTTCCTCTTGGGCTTCACAAAGCTGGAATCTAGAAGGGCCCATAACACCCCTCCTCCGAATGTTATCCCAAGTCAAAATTTTCTTATGATGAACCAACCACAAGAATAGTTTAATCTTCATCCATCCTTGATGTTTCCATATGTTTTTCCAAGCCTTATCCGAATCATTGGAAACCAGCTCAAGGAGTATGTGTTTTTCCTCCTTAAGATTGAAGATGCCTGCATTGTTGTTGCCCCATCTAAGTTGGTCATGCCCCCCCATCACTAAAATTTTCCTTTGTTCCAATATTCTTAGAAGTGCCTCTGCTTTGGCTTTCAGTGGGTTGTCTTCCCTGTGATCCCAATTCTTCTACGGGGACTCGGTCGGTTTTCGGTAACTAAAAGTGTGGAACAGCTCTCACCGATCGGGACCGATAAGCATTGCATTGACGCACTCCACAACATAACGACTTCCCGCCCTGTAGCTTTATGTTGCAGGTTTTCCGTATCAGGTGAACTTGAATCAGGGTTGCCGGGTGGTCAACGCTTTCGGTCAAATCTGCTCTGTACCCCACATGCATGCCCAACTTACCCACCAGCCTCCAAGGGGAGGAGGTTGTGAGATGCCGAATAGATAAGAAATCACTCACTCTCATTATATATGTCATTACGGAATTACCTATCTAATTCTTTGATCAATTCTTCGAGAGAACGTAGTGATTCCAGTCATTCATTATATACGTAATTACGTCATTCGAGATATGTCATTCTGCATGAATGAATTATATATGTAATTACGCATTCAAAACCTCCGCCTCTGAAATGGCCAAATTAGTAGGATGCGTAAGCATGCTCGACTAACAGGAGAGGATGCCCCCGGCAGGGTGAGGTAACGGTTCTCCATTTTCCTTCACTGTTGGTTTGATCCCAAAAATCTTTTACTTTGAATAACCTTTTGGTATCTGTTTCTTTCTTGAGGTCCAGAAGGTTCTTTCTTAACAGTGTAGGTTCTTGTTTCCATTTGTCCTCCCAAAACAAAGCAAGATCACCCTCTTTGATTTCCCAGAAGCTGTTTTTTTGAACTAATCCTCTATTCCCCCAGGCCTTATTCCATATGTGTGAGCCCTTTATAATTCCAGACATCCTTATTAGATCATTATCTTGCCAATTGCTGGCATATTTTTCTTTCCAAATTCTAGCCCACTGCGCCTTTGGGTCTTTCACCCAGTGCCACCATAATTTTGCTCCTAAAACTTTACTTAGTACTTTCGGATCATCCAGTCCAAGACCCCCATAATTTTTGGGTTTGCAGATCTTCTCCCAAGCTATCAAGGCCCATTTCTTTCTTTCCTCTCCTTTACCCCAAAGAAAGTCTCTTTGAATGGTTCTAAAAATTTGTAAAACTCCTTTTGGAGCTGGAAGGGCTGATAACATGAAGAAGGGGATTGATCGGAGAACAACTTTTGTAAGCACTAACCGACCAGCCAAGTTTAAAGATCGAAAGGTCCATTTCCTGATTTTATCCTGCATCTTATTAATCACCGGCTCCCAAATTCCCTTGTGCAAAGGCTTATCAGTTAGAGGAACTCCCAAATATTTGGAGGGATCCCTTTGAAAGCCTAGAATCCTAGAGATATTTTTCTGAATAGCTATATTGGTGTTAAAGAAAAAAATCTTAGATTTGGAGAGATTAACTTCCATACCTGTAGCCATGGCAAAGTTAGAGAGGATATGTTTATATGCTAGAGCTTCTTTGATCGTGGGGATTCCCTACAGCATAGTATCATCAACAAATTGTTGATGGGTCAAAGCCTGACCGCTCTCTGAAAGTTGGAGGCCTTCGATATTACCAACTTCTTTCGCATGCTTGATATATCGACCCAAACCTTCCATCATGAGGATGAAGAGAAAGGGAGAGAACGGATCACCCTGCCTAAGGCCTATAAAAGAAGTAAAAGTCTTGGAAGGAGAACCATTAACCAGAATTGAAAAGCTAGAAGAAGTTACCAGGGCCATGACCCATCTAACCTAGTTATGGTCAAACCCAAAAGCAATAAGGACCCTCCTTATATAGGACCAATTCAGCTTATCATAAGCTTTGGCTAGGTCCAATTGCATAATCATACCAGCCTTCCTATTTCTTGGCAATGAGTGCACCACCTCATGTGCTTGAATGATGTTATTGAGAATTTGTCTGCCTTCCACATAACCAGACTGCTCTACAGAAACTAGAGTAGGAAGAAGTGGTTTGAGTCTGTTAGCAACAACCTTGGATATAATCTTGTAAACCACATTGCACAAGGCTATGGGTCTAAACCTGTCAGGAGTCTGAGCATTTTCCTGTTTTGGGATCAAGGAGATGAAGGGAGTATTGAGCACCTTCAAAATAGTTCTATTCAACCTAGAATCTTCCACTACATTCAGAATATCCTGTTTAACTATATTCCAGCAAGCTTTAAAGAAATCCACATTGAAACCATCAGGGCCTGGTGCTTTACCATTCTGCATTTCTTTGATGACCTCACTAACCTCCTCTTCTATCACTAGCCTATTGAGATTGAAATTATCCTCTCTAGTAACCAGTTTGGGAATATGCCCGGTTAAATCCCTGATAAAATGCTCTCTATCTGAAATGGTTTCCTATGCTATTCGATGAAAGTGTTGAACTAACACATTTTCTATATCTTCATGGGAGTTAAGAAGATGACTGCCCCCATCCTTGATTAAAGAGATCCTATTATGAGATTTGTTCACTATGGTTGATTTGTGGAAAAAACCAGTGTTACGCTCCCCTTCTTTCAGCCCTTGAACTCTGGATTTTTGTCTCCAAAATATTTCCTCCTGTTTACATAAATTCTCCCAGTCTTGATGGTGTTTGGTGACTTGGTCATTTCTATCTTTATCAAAGCCCTCTGAGATAAGGGTTTGATTGAGTACCTGCATTTTATCTTCAACAACTTTTTTAGCTGAAAAAATATTGCCAAATTCATTCTTGATCCAATCTTTAAGTCTTAGCTTGATGTGCTTTAGTCTTTTGTGTAGTTGGAACATACTTGTACCCTGAATATGAAAATATTTTGTCCACCACTTTGTAATGTTACTGATGAAGTCGGGGTGTGTGAGCCAGATATTCTCAAATCTGAAAGGTTTGTTCTTGGGGGTACCAATGCCCTGAACCTCAAGTTGAACAAGCCAATGGTCTGAACCTCCAAAGGGGATAATTCTCACTATCATTTCCTTGTTGCAGAGCATAAGGTCCTCTGAGATTATGAATCTGTCTAACTTTGAGGCTACTTGAGGATCACCTCCTCTTTTATTATTCCAAGTGAAGAGACAATTGCTCATGTCAGTGCCAATAAGCTTTGATATTATCTATAAAATTTTGAAAAGTTGTGGATTCTCTGCTTAATGTTCTGGTTCCCCCTTTTTTCTCTGAAAGTGATTTGATCATGTTGAAGTCCCCACACAAGATCCATGGTACATCTACATGTCTGTCTCTAAGCTCCATAAGAGAATCTAGGAACCTGAGTTTATCATCCAGTATTTGAGGGCCATATACATTCGTAACCAGATAGGTCTCCCTATCTCCCACCGGTTGTATAACCACTGACAAATAATTTCTAGATGCCTCAACATCTATTATGCCAATCTTTTGGGGGTTCCAAAGAGTAAGTATGCCCCCTACTGTATTATCTACTTTGACTTCTAGAAACTCAAATTTATTGAGCCATTTGTTGTGAATTTCTTTTATTTTCTAAATGGAACATTTAGTTTCCTAGAGAAAGATCATATCTAGAGTTTCTTGTTTCATTCTATTGCTAAGAATTCTTTGTTTCCTTTTACTACCTAGACCTCTGATATTCCAAGACGTAAACTTCATTATTAAAGATTTGTAAAAGAGTAGCTGGTTAGATCTTTCATCTTACCTGAATCTATCACTAGCTTTCCATATTCCATCAATAACTCGTTCTGCTTTTTCCAACCTTTCTTCTTACCTGGGTTTCTGGGTGCTAATCCAGGTGTGATTTTCATATTTTTCACACCTTCGTTGCCCTGCCTTTCATTTTTTCCCTACCTGTTCAACCCTATATCCTGAGTTTTCCATAGGAACAGCTGTTGTACTCTATTGAACTCTTTTGGCAGTAAAGAGTCTACCCCCCTCATGGTCCCCTATTCCAATAATCCTTCCAGATCTAACTATTCCCTGTCAAGAATCTCTTGTAGTTCATGGTCCTCCATTTCCATCTCACTCTAGGTCATTTCTTTGTCCATCTCCGGTTCTACATCCTTCAGCATAGTCTCTTTCTATTTGTTAATATCCTGTGTTTGTGCTCTCTCTTCTTCTTTCTCCTTCTCCATTGGGCTTCCCTCCATTTCCTGATCTTCTTTTGTTATTTCTTCTTCTTCTTCGAGTACTTGGAACTTATTTAGATTAGCCTATTGCCCTTCTGTTTGATGTTGCTTTGGCCCCCTTTTGCCCCCTTTTCCTCTATGAACCACTTTGTGAAAACCTTCAGTATCTTTCATTGTGGTCACTTTACTTTTGTTCTCTATTTTACTGAGAGGGCAGTCTCTAAATAGGTGCCCATGCTCATGGCATCTCCGACATCTGAAAGGAATGTGTTCATAGTCTACTGTTTGCACCCATTCTTCATCAAAAACTTCAAAGATGACCTCATCTGGTAGAGCTCCAGAGAGATCCATCTCCACACATATTCGTGCAAAGGAAGTGTACTTTCCCCTTTTGGTGACCTCGGAAGTTTTGACAAAATGCCCTAATTTGTTTCCTATGGCAGATAACGATTCTGGTTGCCAGTAATCAAGAGGTAGAGAGTAGAGTCTTACCCAGATTAGGACCGAAGTGAAAGTTTCTCACTCAGGGACAAATTCATCATCCATGGTCGCATGTACAGGCCTGTTGTTGCATAGAAGTAGGGCCCTCCTTCAAACACCCTATCTTTATCCTCAATATTTGTGAAGACCACAGTAAAGAATCCCTTTGACCCAAGATGTAGGTCAATGCTTCCTTTTGGTTTCTAGTGGTATTTAATCCATGTCTGTAATGCCTTTTCAGTGGGCTATAATCCCATGAATTTACAAATGATAGCATATGTCTGCATGTGGTCCCTGTGTGCCTACAGAGCAGGATCATTCAGAACTACTCTGGGTGTGACCTCAACTTTGGGTTTACATGGTCCCTTTTTTTGCTTTGTTTTTGCTCCTTGTTCCTTGTCTTCTTCGTCCTTTTATTTTGTGCTATTATTATCCTTTGATTTGTTTCCCTCTTGCTCCTCTTCCATGCTCCTTTTCCCTTCTTCTGCAGGACCTTTGACATTTTCTATTGGTTTCTTACCTCAGTTGGCCACGGCCTGCTTGTAGGAGGGAGTGGAGCTCCCTCCTTTGCGCCCTTTGATGGAGTTCAACACCTGCTAAAGCCAGTAAACCCTAACTATTCATCCCGCCACTCTCTGACCTTAGAGCTCATTCAAAATTCATTCCACTCATTGAGATTGTTATTTCCAACCAACAAATCATATTAACTAACATACTTTTTAATGACATTAATTTCATCAAGTAATTAGTATATCTATAAGAATATCCAAAACACCAATTTGGATTATGAGTTTTAAACATAGTAATTAAATGAAAATTACAACCAAATTACAATGAACCATTTCAAAACAGGACATAAAAAATGTCCTTGTGTAAATAAATTACATATCCTGTAAAATATCTAAAAATTTTCATTTATGTTATCACATCTATGTCTTCCAATGCTTCCTTGTTAATGTTCATATTTTCTTGCAGGAATAATTCATGCACCTTTGAAAGGATGTGATGAGCAAAAAGAAAAGTAGTCTAAGTGCCCCGCTCAAACGCTACAAATCTCAAAGTAACAATCTTAGATTCATGCTTATCATCTATAATCTTGTGAAAATCTTCTGGTGGGCTACTTTTTTTAAGTGGTCCTAAAATCACTTTAAAAAAGGAGCCCATCGAAAGATTTTTAAATCTTCTGGTCGGACTTTTTAAATCTCGGCTGCGTTTTCACAATTATTTTCGTACCGCTCTCTTATTTTTATTTAAAATGATGAAGCCGATCACATCCATTAAAATGATGAAGTCGTACACTGCATTATTCCATATTGAAAATCGCTAAAGAGTTTTGATGACTTTTCAACTTTTTAAATAAAAGTAAGGCTGTACGAAAATAATTCTGAAAATGAGTAGCGATCCATATGTATAAAAATAGGTTTTATAAAATTATAGTGCACTGCATTTATCAAATCAAATCAACATTATAATTGATTTTATCGACAATCTTTTTTTAAATTATTTTTTATGTGTACAAATTTGATTTAATACAAATTTTTAAAAACTTTATAAATTTGTTGGATTTATTTAAAATCAAAACATTTGACAAAAAAACTATTACAAGATAACCTTTCCGGCAGGTATAAGAAAGTAGTTAGCCGGAAGATAACCTTTCCTATTTCCAGTCCCTAATTTTTCTTTATTGGTTTTTGTTTGTGGTAAAATTATGGTGGTTTTAAAAAAAAAATAAAAAAAAAATAAATTATTTTTATCACAATAAGATATTTTTATTTTTATTTTTTAAATGTAAAAATTTAGTATATTTAATTTAATTTTAAAAATTATAAATATTTATTTTAAGATTAACTGTGTTATTGTTATAGTTATTGTTGAATGACTTATTTAACATATTTAAAATAATATCATCTACAAAAACCCCACTATTTAATTTTAAAATTATATATTAATTTATACTATATAAAATAAATTACTAAAATTTAAAATATATATTACATTTTTCATTTCTATTTTATTTTAACCCTTATGACATACAAATAAGTATAAAAATAAAGTACTAAAATTTAAAAATATATATTACATTTTTCATTTTATTTTATCTTAACCCTTATTACAAACAAATAATAGTTAGAGTTGTAGTTTTTAATGACAATGATTAACACCTTTGTTTACCGTCCCTGTTTTCGAGGAAACCTGGTAGATGGTTGTGTTACCAATGATTGTAAGTTAATCTACAGGGATTGGTTTAATACTAAGTGGAATGTGAAAAATGACTTAATAATAAAGTTTATTCCGAGTTTATAAGAGTTAATTATTGATGTTTAAAAATAATATTTTTTAAAATTTGATAAAATAGGGTGGTTTTTTAAATAATAAAGTATTATAATTATTTATTAATTTTTTTTAAATAAAATATTTAAAAATAATATAATAATTAATAATATTGAATTTTTAATAGAATAATAAAAAAAATTATAATTATTTATATTGATATTGAATTTGTATTAATTATATATGTATAATTATTAATTAATATTGAATTTACATTAATTATATTGTACAGTATTATATTTCATTTTCTTGTATGGTATAGTATATATTTTACTTTTATATATAAAGATAGTGATACTTAAAGTTTTAAGTTAATTTAAGTAAAAATATAATATATTGTCAATTTATTCATAACTATTTAATATAAACAATATAATATGATGTAAATGTAAAAAATAAATTACAAAATGTCTCAAGTTCTTATAATAAAAAATGAGATTTATGGTAAAACTTAGTTATTGTCAAATACCGTAGATGTATAGCTAAGGTTTTTACAATTCAACATGTAATATCCTTTTAGGTTTGGACTAAGTTATAATTTTTAGACTGATGCATTTTACATGAACAAATTCACTTAGCTTTGGGGTACAACAAAATGACATAGCAAACAATAAGTAAACAAGTTAAACCTTTGTTTCCTTTCTCACAATTTTGTATCTTATGTGTAGTGAAGTGATTTATGCAAATCATATGAGACTAATTTTTTTAATATAATTTAAACCATATGAGGCCTAATTTTTAAACATAATTTATGTTCCAAGATCTTTTATTATAGTATATTTATATTATACTAATCTATAATTATTCTCATGAGGATTATTTTGCTATCAATTACTTTGTGCATAAGAGGCAGGTTAGTAGCAGCAACGTTGTTGATCCGGAGATCAAAATTTTGCTCAAAAATGAAAGTGCCAAGAATATTTCTGAATTGGTGTCAAGTCATAGTGTTTGTCGTTCTGATTTCAGCGACACTTGAATCACCTCAATCTGATGTTGTATGACAAAGTTATGATGTTTTGATGGTTTTGCTCAACAACGAAAACATTTGTAGGTGTGTTGATTGGACTGTTAAGTGGGTAGTCTATATTGTTGATATCACCTACCTATTGGGAGTATGATCGACCAATCACAGTTTTCCAAGTGACAGCCTCGTACAAGTGCAGGTTGGTACATTTTCATTGGTCGAATTTTGTTTTGGTGGCCCAATGGGAGGCTTCCACGTGACCCAACTGGAGGCGCCATGTGGCACTTCCATACTGGCCAAAATTTTTCTTAAGGGTCAGATGGCCTCGGCAAAGTTCAAACCTTTTGAGAGTGTTCTAAACCTTTTGAGGCAAAGAAATCATCATATGATGATATGTCACACCAATATGGTAGTGATAATGGTAATTTGTCTCCCAAGAGAGATGAATGTTTCAACGAAATTTGCATGTCATCATCCAATCCTCATCATCAAAGTTACAACCCAATGGATATGTATAAACGTCATGGGAATTTTCCAAATGTTGGTAATTTTGATTATTTGTGGGACATGTATCCTTGCACTTTTTGTAATGTAGTTGACCATTGTGTGGCTGATTGTGAGCAACACAAAGTGATGGTCAAAAGAATGGACCAAATTCTTGGCATCAAACATCAAAAACGTCCCTTAAATTTGAATACTTCCTTGTCAATGGGAAAGTGAAAGTATTTATGTACCCATTGTAACATGAATGGGCATGGGAATGAAAGGTGTTGGAAACTTCATCCAGAACTTCATCCCAAGAAGGATAAAGAGGTTATGAAAACCAATGCAAGGAAAGCAACATGTGCTAAAGAGGATATTGACATAGTTCCTAAGGAAACCTTTAAAGCAAAGAAGATGTAGAAAGAGAACCAATAAGCCTAGGAGAGGCAAAGATTGGATAGACTGTTTGTATAGTTTGTTGCTTTGTAAATTGTAAATACTTGTTGTTCATTACCTGTTTTGGGTATTTTGTAAAGTGAAATAAGAATAATCACTATTTGCAACAAGTATGTTTTTCATTGACATGTCATGTTATGTTGGCTTGTTTTTGAGTCCAATTGTTTGAGGAATTTTTGGGATGAACATTGTTTGTTGTCCAGTATGTCTACAGTTGCGTAATGTACTCATCGATACAAGTGTTTCAAGATGAAGCTTGTTGTGAATAAATTATTTGATAAAGATTGTACAATAATTTACTATGTTTTGTGGACAAAGCCAAATGTTTCATTGAATTATTGCAGCCATAGTACTTTTATGTACAAGCACAGTTTGAGGAAAATAAAGCAAAGTTTGAATTAGTGCATGGCAAAAATTTGAATTGCTTTTGATTTCCAAGATGGAAAGTCAAGTTTGTCTTCATCAAGGGAACTTCAAGATGAATCTGTTTGAGCCTTGAAAGATGGGTCTGGAGAGAATGTTCAGATTCCATCCATCATGTTTTTTTTTGCCTGCATGGTTTTAAGAATTATGGCTCGGTTCTTGACAGGAAGGTGAGGACTTCATGCAAAGGATAGGTGGAGTACCTTGATTGGAGCTTGAAGGCACCAATTGAAAACATAACATTAAGGATTGAGATTTGGGAAGTTTTGAGCTTTTTCCTCATTTCTTTTTGGAGTCCAAAAGTTCCTAGTGGGGAGATATGATCTGGAGATCAAATTTTTTCTCAAAAATGAAAGTGCCCAGAATGTTTTGAAACTGGCGTCAAGTCGTAATGTTTGTCGTTATGATTTTAACGACACTTGAATCACCTAAATCTATTGTCATATGCCCAAGTTATGATGTTATGATCATTTGGCTCAACAACAAAATAATTTTTGTATTTAGGCTTCTATGATCCATAATGAATTAAGCAGTCTTTCGGTAGAAATCACATAAGAGAAATTTTTGGCCGACACATTTCTAACCAACAAGTGTTGTTCATCATCAGGACCAGATGAAGAGGCAGACCATAGAAAAGGCTTAAATAGAGAAGAAAATAATTTGTAGGTGTACTGACTAGGCTGCTGACCAGGCAGTCTGTACTGTTGATGTCATCATGCCTTCTAGGCATACGGTCGACCATTCACAACTTTCCATGTGGCAAGCTCGTATAAGTGTAGGTTGGCACATTTTCATTGGTTGAATTTTGTTTTGATGGCCCAATGGGAGGCTGCCACATGGCCAAACCTAAAGCCACCACATGGCGCCTCCACACTAGCCAAAAAATTTCTTAAGGGTCGGATGGCCTCGATAGGGTTCAAATGGTTAACCTTCCACTTACAAAGTCTGAGCCTTACCAACTCTCTTGCACGATGGGTATTAACCTATATATGTTGCCACATATATCTAAGGGCTAAGTTATGACGTGTTGGGAGAGGGGTCGGGTGGTGAGCCCCAACCCCCAGTCATGTGCATCGCAATAAAACCTAGGTCTGGATGGAGAAGATTAGTGGGGACCAACGCCCAGTCATATTAACCACCCATAGGACAAAGTGCAAGCCATAATGGAACATTGGCGGAGAGGTCTGGACTTTAGCCCTAGCTCATGGTCATGTGCATTTCCATTGGACTAAGAGCGATTTTGGAGACAGTTTGGGGACTAACCCTAGTGCTTGGTCACAAGAATTCCCACAGGAACATGGCACAAAGGAGAGGCGCTTGGTAGAGGGGGCAGGTTGTAGGCCCTAGCCTCGTGTTTCGTGGAAGCCATATGACCATGCGCAGTTTAGGTGGGTGCATCGGAGTGGGGGCGAAGTTGAGGCCTGCCCTTGAGGTTACGATGCTGATGCATAACCATGGGTTATAGATTCAAGAGCTAGCGCAGCGGTGGTGGGTGGTTAGCCCAGGACCCCACCCATGTGGCCAACAACATGGAAGAAAAGGCACTAAGACTAGTGGGGTCAGACTATTGGTCGAACCCCTAGCCTTATAGCGCACCATGTGGTCATGTTTTTGCACCTATAAGGTTATTGGCAAAATTAATGAAGCGACAATTTGCACCAATGATGGGCAATTTTTTCACCTTCCAAGCATATAAAAGGGCGAAAATTTCGCTCTCTTTGTAGTTTGATCGAATTTGGAGGACGGATAGCAGGAAAATTGGGAGAGCCATAACTTGATGATTTTTTGGTTTTTTTTAGCCCAAGAAGAACCCAGATAAGGGTTGTTGGACATTCTGAATCCAATGGAAGCCTCTATTTACTGATCGGAGCACTTCTAGAAGGAGTTTTCATAGTTTTGAGCCATAGCGTGTAAGGTGTAATCAATTATTTGAAGGAGTTTTTGAATGCTTTTAAGCATAGAGAGGACCTTGTAGGGGTTTTCTAGCCTTCATGTGTTATCTTCAACAATTGTGACATTTATGGTGAAACTCATGTTTATCTTTTATCATTATGTATTTTTTAGGAAAGCTCTCTATTAGTACTTCAATGTGGAATTATTGTACATGTATGCTCATTTTCAGATGGAGTATAGGGTGTTGATGGGAAATCCCTTTTCTTGTTGATTGTTTCATGACTCACTGTAGGTTGTCATGATTTTTAGAGTGAGATTTCTTTGCAGGAGAATGTTTCATTGAAGGGGAAACTAACCACTCATTTGTCAACACATTTCATGTACTCTTCTGTCATTGAAATCTATGGAGCGATCTAACTCTGTTGGTAGGCTTGGAAATGTAGCCCAGGAGGGGTGAACTCTGTCACCAAATTTTGTTTTGTCTCTCTTGTTGTTTACCTTTATGAGTTTCATGATGATATGTTTCTTGTTTAAAGTTCACATGAAAACTAACTCATTATGCTTGAAGAGACCCTAAAACTTGTTTTTTCATAAGACCCATTTTTACTTGCAAAGCGTCAGAGGACGGTCAGTTTTTAGGAAGGAGAAGTTCTCCTCCAATTTCAGATCAACTGCATATTACACTTGTTAAAATTATTTTTGAACCACCTTACTTTTATTTAAAATGTTGGCAAGCCATCAATTGTGTGAAAACTCAAAGAAATTTCAATATGAATAGTGTAGTGTACGATTGTTAGGAAATAAAGTCCAAACTCAATCAGTGATTCATGTGGTGGATGTTACCTTATAGGCCTTTCAAAAAAAAAAAAATTGGACTGTAAATTACACTGATAAGACATCAATATGACTGATTTGTTCATTTTATTGTACCATAAATTACGCTAATAAGACATCTATGTGACCGATTTTTTCATTTTAGGGATTTTAAAATTGTGTACCTCGTTACACCGAAGGTGTTCTCTTTGCGGGGTTCGGTTGGGCAAACACTGTTCACCCCAACCAATCCCCGCACTCCATTTCCGTTGCCCCATCCAACAATTTTTTACCACGTGGTTGCTTGCTATCATCAGACTAGGTCTACCACAAGTTTCAGGTTCTAGAGTCAGAGTGTCAGGTTCGCCTTAGGTTTCAAGTTCCAGTGTCAGGTCTCTAAACAATTTAATCGAGTACACAACGAATACTCTTCATGTGCAAGGGGGTCATAATCATTCAACTGAGGAGCTTATGACTCTTCATCTGCAGGGAGGTCGTAATCATTCAGCTGAGGAGCTTGTGAAAGTAATGGATCCACATCAAGATCGATGCATGCCCCAAAAGGTCAATCGCTCGCTTCAAATATAGTTACTAAGCATGGCTTCCAATTCGATTTGAATATACAACGTTAGTATATGTATTTTTCTGGAGCCATGTTTTCCATATGTAACCAAGCTGGATATTGTTTCACTTATGCTCTACAATTAATATAAGCTGATTTTTCTAAATTGGATTAGTTGTGATCACAACTTTAAATATCTTTCTCTATTTCTATCCTAGATATTGTTCACAGGCTCATATTTTATATTTAACATGATCTTGCATAATGGATCGCAGTCCACATAAATGTGCTGCAGAATGGAGCAGTGTACTACTTTAATTCAGTAATAGGAAATTGAAGGTCCTATTATAGTTAAAGTTTTCCAAAGCGTGAAACTGTTGACATTGATTCAAGGCATAGAGAGTACCAAGAAGTAGACTTGAGGTTGAGCATATCATGTAATTCACCCAAACACCTCACCACACATAATAGCAGTGAATCTATGATGATTAGGTTGAGCAAAAGGGATCTCCATTCAATTTTAGTATCCTCCAATTTTTCCTCCACCCCGTCGTTTTCGTATTCAACTATATCATGTTGCACTGCTTCAAAGCCGAGGGGGAGGCAAGGGGTCATTTGTCTCCGTCTGAACATGACAGAACAATTTAACTAATTCCATGACTGGTTTACCTACATCTCTATGACAATAAATTGACCCATGAAATCTCTTCCACTGTCTGGAACCTAACGACATTGGAGAAACTAGATTCGAGCATGAATGGTCTCACAAGATTCATCCCCAACGAGATATTGAAGCTCTTGAATCTGAAAGTTCTTTTGTTCTACAAGAATAAATAAATTGTAGGCTAGTGCCACCAAACATCCCTCCTGCATGCCATATGTCATGCCTGGTCATGATTTTCTCACCAAGTGATGAACACCACGCGCCTTTGCATGTCATATGTCATGCTTGAATATACTCCAGCTACCAAACCTGAAATGCAACAAACAAAATATCTGTAAAGAGTTCATATAAAAATATCACACATGACATAGAGCAGTAGCAGAAATAACTTCATAAACAATATCACTTTCAGAGATGAAGAGAAGTTTGGAAAACTTAGACAATCTTGGACAAAAATTAGAAAGATTCATATTGTATTGATTACCACAGAGCAAAATAAAACCCAATTGAGTAATCACACTATGAAGAACTATTACATTCCATTCATGTAGCCCAAAAAAACATTGGAACTACAAACTAGCAAATTGCATCCAAAATGTCTCACACAAAATAACTCACCCCACTCCAGAGATTGTTTGCCCATATCCTGAACTTAAAAACCACAAAGATCAAACTTGTCTAAGATTTTGTTGGGAATAAGTGCAACTCTTTCTCACCTTGGAAAACTAATTTGTAAGCATCTTGAGAGGCAACATTCAAAGCACCAACTTAACCCAAAAAAACACACACTCAAAACTAACATGATAATCATATGCACAAACATAAGAAAGAGAGAAAAAAATGAAAAAAAGACATGAAGGACACACAAATGGCAGAGAATTATGGGACCCGGGATACTCTGTTGCTTTTGTATTGGACTGTTCACGGAAGCCTCTAGGACGATATTGAAATTTCCACTGCTTTCCTTAGTAGATTCTGTGGGTGTCAAGTAATTAGTGGCAGAGATTTGGTACAAATCAAAGATTAGGACAACTCTTTTGCAAAGTAAAGACAATCCATGACTTTAAAACCGAAATATGGGGTTCTTTTTGTCCACTTGACCGAAACTTGGAGCCTCCTTTGATTCCATGCACGTCATTACAGGGTACGCTAAGGTGAAAAGGATTCAGGTAATTGTCATTCTAAGTTTGCTCGGGAATTTATTTTAGAGGGTTAAAACTAATTTATTTTAGATGGTTAAAACTAAGTATTTTAGATGTTTAAAACTAAGATAAACCTATATTATAATATTATATAATTATTTACAGCATTATATATAGATTAATGTATTGGATATAACCATATTTTTACTTATATACATATATGTGAGTCAAATTGTATGATATTTAAATATTATTAAATTTTTAGTGATAAGAGAAACAATATTTTAAGATTTGTCTTTAAACATCATGATTTTTATATATATATATATATATTAAATAGATATATCAAATTTATATATATAATTCTCAACATTGTCGATTAATTTTGGATATATATAGAAAATTTGATTCTCTCTCCGATGATTTTATATTTATTGTAGATGGTAGATAATTGATAATTTGCTTTATTTAAAAAGTATTTATTTGGACAACTAAATTTTTTCTATTTGTTTTTTTTTGTACAAATTTATTATTTAGAGAGGATTAGTATTATATAAATATAAATATCAATGAAATTGCTTCCTTTATTTAGATAAAATCAATAATAAAATTCATATAAAACACACCACATCACCCACACACACACACACACACACACCATTTTTCACACAATCTTTTTCATGTAAATTATTTAAAATAATTGAAAAATTATAAAACAATTATATTAAAATTTCATTGAATTCAAATAAAAAGAATAACACAAAATTTATAAAATTTCTTAAAAAATAAATTTATTTTTATTTATTAATTTACTAAATTTCAATTTCTCAACTTTTGTGGTATCCAAGTATCCCACTTGTATACTCCCTAAATATATATCCTTTTTGTGTATATTAAATTGTTTCATGATTATGTCTTTTGCTTGGTGAAGAAAGGCTAAATATGTATACTCTCTAAATATGTATTGTCTTTGTGTATATTAAATTGTTTTATGATCTTGTCTTTTGGTTGGTATAGAATGGATCTTGGGATGGAGTCTATGAGGAATTGACATGCTTCTCCATCTAAGATGACTTAAAAAAAAAAAGAACATTGTTTTTTGCATTGGCAACATTGGGATATGTATGAATTAACTATTAGTCAAAAATTGGTTCTTATGATTGATGTGCAGAGAGACCAATTCATACAATCTATTTGGGATTTGGATCCATAGCTAACATAATAATACTTCTTGTAGATAACTCAAAATAAATGACAATTTAGTAGACATTATATATATTGAAGATGTTTTCCCTTCCACCAAATCTTTTTGGTTTAAGTAAACTTCTAAACTTTTATTATTTTTAGAGACCAATTCACACAATCTATTTTGGATTTGGACCCATAGCTAACAAAATAATACTTGTTGTAGATACCTCAAAATAAATGACAATTTAGTAAACATTATATATATTGAAAGATGTTTTCCCTTCCATCAATTTTTTTTTGTTTAAGTAAACTTCTAAATTTTTATTATTTTTATGTTCTAGAGGTGGGAATTAGCTCAAGTAATTGATTCCAATGAAGTAAGTGCAAACTTGGGCCAAAGCTCAGATACCATGTTGGGGTTTGGCATTATAGTAGATCCCATAGGCTTTAGTAAACTTAGAAACCCTTACCATTTCTGAGAGTGAGCTATTAGTCCCATATTTCTAGAGTGGGTATTAAGTCATGTAATTCATTATGAATAAAATAATGTGACAATTATATATAAAATAATATATCCATTGTGGTAAGGATTTAGATTGGTTTTCACTATTCATAGCTATTTCAGATTTGAATTTCTCTGAATTTGTGTTGTGTTTTGTTTTGATGGTTTTTATAGAGAGATTTGTGTTTTCTTTTGATTAAGATGACAAAATAAACTTAAAATGAGTGTATATATATATATAAAGACTTTCACCTATTTGAAACAAAGGCAATTACTTGGAAAAATGTCTAAAAAATGGTTTGAATTTTTAACACTAAAGTAAAAGTACCTCTAATTTCTAATTGGTTTTTTACAAGTTAAAATGAATTTATAAGGAAGTCAACTAAAGGAAAACATGCCTAAATATTGGTTTGACTTTTTGACACTAAAATTAAAATTTCTTATTTATTTTTAACACTAAATTAAATGAATTTATAATTGAAAAAATGGAAACATTTGAAAAATGGTTATAGTACTCATTTTTCAAGCAACAAAGAAACTTAGTTTGTCTCTTCAATTTTCTCTCTTAGTAGAAATTTTCTTAGTTTGTCACTTTGATTTCTTCTCTTAGTAGAATTTTTTGATTATGCAGTGGAATCTTTGGGTGTCTTATTGTACACCTACATGACATTAGAGTTGTTAGGATATTCCGACACATAGGAATAGTTAAGTATAACTTAGTCTAGTATAGAGTTAGGTAAGTGTGTTTCTTTACTATGTACATTTGTAACTTACAATCCGACGGTCACGATATGTAGTGATCCGGCGGTTCATTCT
>APFE031228848.1:211716-247056 GCA_000404065.3 Pinus taeda | reverse complement strand
ATAAGATTAACTAAATTTAATAAATTGCTCCTCTATTATTAAGTGAAAACAATGAAGAGAATCATATAATAAATAAATATATCAAAAAAATCTTCTTCTAATCTTTTTTTTTTTTTCATTTCAATTGTGTTAATATAATTAAAAAATTATAAATCAATTATATCAAAATTTCACTAAATTTAAATAAAATAAATAACATAAAATCTATAAATTTTCTTAAAAAAATAAAATTACCTCCACTTGCCAAAATGTGTTATCTAGGTATCCCACTTGTATACTTGCTAAATATGTATCCTCTTTATGTATATTAAATTGATCCATGATTACCTCGATCAAGGTGTGTGCCGGTGGATGGAAATGCTTGCGGGAAGTAATGAGGCGTACATGTGAATTGCGTATCACCACCCCCCACACGCTCAAAGCAATGGGTGTGGTGGCCCTTGGCATGAGTACAACCAAGCGTGATGGGAAAGGTGGCAGAGATGGGAGTGGAGAGAAAGGTAATATAGAAACAAAGGCTGGTAAGACGGGTAAGGATTGTGAGCTAGCTTGCGGAGTAAGGAGCTGGAGCAGAGGCAAGGGAAGGTGATGGCACCAATGACATCAAACTTGGAGCGGAAACGGGTATGTATCTTTGCTCTTTGCCTCCTTTGAAATGACGACCTGAGTTGGTTTTTGTTGGGGGGAGAGGGAGATAATTGGGAAGGATAATTGGGGGAAATGTTGGGGGAAATAGAGGAGGAATCGAGCTGCAATAGTTTGGCTATGCGGCTTTGTATTGAGCTTGCCTGATATTGACCCTACCTCTGGCTGTTTGGACTTTGCATGGTTTGGCAATGGGAACTTGGACACTGCACACTGTGGGCTAAGTGGGGTTGGTCTTTGGGCTTTGGTAGGCAGAGGTCTGCCCTTTGAGGCTGAGGGCAATGAGGGTCAACTAATATGTCGGGCGAGAGTATGGCGCCACTGCCGAAACCACGACAAATTCTGGGGCACTAGGAGAAATTATTGTGTTAAGAGAATAGCTAGGATCTCTGTGGGTGATGTCGGGTATAATAATGACAGAGGTATTGTTCTAGCTTACTGAGCAAATGGGAAAGAGACTGCACTCCACAGAGGGAAACCTGGCGGGCAGAGACTAGGCTCTCTTGCATGGCCTTGGCTTGGGATTGTCAACCACACAGTGTATGAGAGGCAAGGGAGGTGGAGGGGTGAGAAGTTAGAAGGGATATGGAGCTTGGCCCTATATAAGGACTGGACCTCCACTCATCTCGCCCCTGGTACTGATAGCAAATGGAAAAAGGAAATGAATGGTGAGGATGACGACAACGACAATTCAAGTTAGGACAATGCCCAATGCTATAATATGTCAAAGTTCTCTTGGTTAACAAATCTTTCCTGTGAACAGGTGTCGAATAATGTTGACATGGCTCAGCTAGTGAGAGGTTGTGGATGAGGAAGATGGGGTCAGGAGCCCAGAAAGGAGAAGGACTCGAGCATGTTGGAGCCCCGCAGAGGAAGGAAATCGGTCGAGTATCTTATTAGTGAAGTTGTTGCGGCATACCATGAGGGCACATATGAACACATCCAGAATCTGTTAGAGGAATGGGAAGAGGAAATTAAGAAGGGTAGTGAGACAAAGGAGGATATGGAGAATTGGAGGACACTCATCCCAGACCTTGGGAATCCCAGAGGAATGATAACGTAATTTGGGCAGACATTGTACCTCTATTGGCTAATGAAAAGCCTATTGGGTAAAGCCATGGAACAGATCTCAGTGGGTATGGCAATTTCTCTCCCAAGGGATGCTGAGCTACAAGCAGGATCTGTAGAAAATTCAGTTCCAACTCCATAAGCAAGACATTCGACTGGACAGAATTGAAAGACACATTCCATGCATCCTGGAATTGTTTGAGATGCCTAGAGCAACGATCAAGGAACCTGCACCTATGGAATCAACCTCGGAGGAACAAAAGGGCTAGTTAGTTTACCATGTTTACTTTTGCTATATATGCGGTTAGCATTTACTTTTAGTCATGCAATGATATGTTTAGATAGATATATAGAGTCTGGTCATGAAACATAGACATATATAGCTTGGCTAGAGAGATTGAAACTCTATTGTTTTTGGCCAACATACTTGGTTTCCCATTGAGCAAGTTGAGGCCACATACCCAAACTTTGTGGTGTACATTTTTCGATTATAAATAGAAAAGGAAAGGTCATCCCAAGCTTAACAGAAAAAATAAATTGTTCCATGATTATGTCTTTTTCTTGGTAAAGAAGGGATCTTGTTTATACTCCACAAATATGTATCCTTTTTGTGCATATTAAATTGTTCCATGATCATGTCCTCTTTGTGTATATTAAATTGTTCCATGATTATGTCTCCCTACCAGAGAATTTTTTTTTTAATTTCCAGATAAAAAAAAATTAACCTTAAATTTGAGATTCAATAATTTAAATTACTTGTCATATGTTTAGACACTTAAAAGCTTAAATAAATAGTTTCACAGTGAGGCAATGGTCACTATCTCACATCTAAAACATGAAGATATGCATCCTTATATTTTACTCCATAATTATAATTGGTTTATCGGTTTTCTTCTTATGGAGAAAACCTTCTTTGACAAAGCAAACCACTGCTCATTACAATTTCACCAAAAAAACTACTACTCATTGCAATTTCACCAAAAAAATTATTTTTCTGCAACTATATTTCACTATATGTTATAATTTGCACAATTTTAAACAAAACAAGTAATAATATTAATATACCTCACTAGCACAACCAATTGATGATGAAAATGTTAACAAACATCTTAAGGGATGGTTGTGCCATGTGCTAAGGGGAAGAGACATGCTAAAAAATCCAGTAACCTAAATGCTAATATGCAATCCCTTGGTGACTTTAACCACTTAAATACTCTTCAAAACTCCTCAAACCACAATTCAAACCTAAAAAATCACACAAACAAAAATATAATTTTAAAATAAAAACAAATAATAATGTTAATATACATTTTAAAATTAATACATTTTTGTTAAATTCAAAAGTGAAAGTTTTGAATCCACTCAAATTATTCATTTTTGTTAAATTTAAAAGTGAAACTATATGAACGTCTTGTGGTCCACTAAATTCCAGGCAGCGTGCACGTTATGTCGCATGCAACTTTTATGTTTGTTGTTTTAATCATCAAACTTCGTGGATACAGCTTGTTGATGTGACATATAGAATCTCTCGTGTGAATACAGCAGCTCCACGAAACGTTATCAGTAGTCGGTAAAGTGATATTCCTTCACTGAGTGGAATACAATCCGTCTGGAAGTCTGGAAGTCACATATTACGGAGTGTCCCTGATTAGCTGTGTAACGAGTTGAAGTGAGTGACTGGAGTCATCTTTCATCATTTTTTCAGAGTTGCCCCTCCTTCCTCCGTTGTCAATAATTTATCAACCATGACTGGAAGAAAATCCCCCTTTTCTTCTCTCTTTTCTGGATCTGCAAAACCTTATTCGACCGCTTCTACTTCCAGCGCTCAAAAGCTGGATTATGCTCAGAGGATAAGGGAAGCAGCTGAAGCAGTTGATGAAGAAAGGGTTGATGCCGATTTAGATGCCCTTTTCGACTACATATCGCGGCTTTCAGATTTTATCAAGGTCCATCTCTATCTTCATTCTTGATGCTATATTTTAATTATACCATTCATATAAAATTAGATTTGTTTTTTCCTATAATTATAAGATAAGACTAGACTGATATAGAATGGATCTGGTGTTTGTTTGTTTGTTTTTGTACATCTATTTTTATTTTTATCCTGTATTGGAATATATAATTTTTAGTTGTTTGAATTGTAATATTTTTGGTTGGAATATGTAATTTTTATTTATTTAAAGTGTGATTTTTTTATTTAGAGGAGTTTTTTCTTATTTTGTTTTTTAAATGTTTGTGTGATTGAGATATAAATAGATTATATTTTTAAGATAATTCTTTATCTTGAAACAACACTTCATATATTTATTTGTAATATTATTTGATTATTGTTAATATAGATTTTTTTATAAAAATTTAACATGGTATCAAAGCCCCTTTCTAGGATTGGATCTTGTTAGGGTTAGCGAAGTTTGGCCCGTCCGGGACTTAGGCTTGGCGAAGCTTGGCCGGTCCCGGACTTACATAGAGAGTGTATAAGGAGTGCTACCTACGTTTGCAGTCTGCCGGCAATCGGGCAATCTCAGATCTAGTTACAAGGCGCATCGAGGAGAGACACGACCATATGGAGAAGACTCTTTGTTGAAATGTGTGACGAGATGACCTGTGAAGCGTCGAGGATGCAGCCACTAGGCATTTTGAGTATCTCACCTGTTTTGAGGGTGAAGAGCAGAGGAGGAGCGGTGGCCTGTGGCTGGTGTGTGTGAGAGAAGCTATGTAATCATGTGAAGACTCTGTTCGCAGTTGTTTGGAGGCTCGACAGAACAGATGTTGAGATCCACAGCGCTGATTCATTTTCCTACATGAATCTTTGAAAGCTAAAACCAACGTTCTTGAATCGAGCCTATGATGAATCCAATATTGGGTTGGTGTTTTTTGTTAGAGCCTGTGGTCGTGTTTTGCAATCTGGATTGGCCAACGGTGGAGAGCTGATTGGGCCGTGCTGCTGGGATCTATGAAGCAGAATCGTGGATGAGCCCGGATCCACCAAGGATCAGCAAAGGAAGGGGCATACTGCTTCGACGGCAGCTGGCAGATATGTTTACAAAGCGAGCATGCTGTGCTACGCTAAGGGAATCACCAAAGGAATGGCGCCCAAGGCCCGGATTGCCGTTTACAAGGTCTGTTGGTCGTCGGGTTGCTTTGATTCCGACATACTCTCAGCGCTCGACGGTGTTGATGTTATTTCGTTGTCTGTCAGAGGAAGCGTTGTTCCTTATTTTCTGGACAGCATTGCCATTGGCACCTTCGGTGCTGTGCAGAGGGGGTGTTTGTGTCTGCATCGGCGGGAAACAACGGCCCCGGGAAAGGGATGGTGACTAACGTTGCTCCCTTGATAACCACGGTGGGCGCCGACACTATGGATCGTAGCTTTCCTGCTGACATTGTGATGGGCGACTGGAATGTCAATGTATAGTGGAAAGGGATTGGCCCTAGGATGACAGTTTCCTCTGGTGTATGCAGGTGATGCGGGTCGAGCCGAGAGCATGGATGGGAACCTCTTTGAGCAACCACGCAAAAGACATGCACAAATGCACTTACTCGGAACCCGAAAGCTAATTACCAGAGAAACGAAAGTCGGTGAAGATGGTGTTGGAAATTAATTCCCACTGCAACAACAGTTGAACAGAAATCGCAAATCATGTCTCATTGCAAATCACATTAATTCTGTCGTCTGTCCTCCGCACTGCAACACGACGCGATGCGGTCGTGCGATGCGGTCGCAGATCGCAGATCGCAAGTTTCGCCCTACGCGAAGCCTTTCCTTTTTTGTTTTCTGCGATTGCGACACTGCGATGCGTTATCATCGCACATCGCAGATCGGCGATTTCTCACTTTGTCTCATTCTCGCGATAAAGTTTTGCGATGCGATCCCGATGCTCATCTGCTGATCCGACGGTCCATATTTGTTCTCGTCAAAAGCACATCACCGCCATACTGCATTTACGTATTTTACGTGTTTGTGTTCCAAGGAAGAAAGTTGGCTTTGCGCCATAATTGCTCACCAACAACATTAAAGAAAAGCATGGCCGAGAAGGAAAGAACCAGCCTCGAGTCGGCCGCAGCATTTATTTATTACGGGTTTCCATACAATCGACTCAAGAATTGCAGCGGAGACTCTGTCAGAGAGTTAAAGTGGTTGATGGACTGTTATGACCCCTAATGCACTATATATGTGTAGACACAACAGTGTAGAAAAAGACACAGAGGTTAGAGAAAAAGGAAGATAGATAATAGGAAACGTACAGCAGTGCAGAGAAATATTCCTTTTGTTGTGGAACTGAAGCGTTCCTATTGTAATCCCTCTGTTCAGAGGAAGACTATTCTGTAATAGTTTTTTTTTAATACAAGTTTTTATTATGTGTTAAAGATCCTGTATTTGTATCAGAGCGTTGTTCTCTGGTCTTTTGTGTTTTGGTATTTTAGTAGATAAAATATCCAACAGATGGAAGGAGTTTTGAAAAGCTACATCTGGGTGATTATGAGTGGTCAAGTTATGGGCAAGCACTCGAGCGTGTTTGTAACTTTGCATCAGGTTTGTTAGAACTTTGTCATCGAAAGGAGGGGAGAGGTGGCGTTTGCAGGTTTTTGGATTCAACAAATTTCTTAAAAAATAAAATTATTTTTATTTATTAATTTAATCAATTTCAATTTCTCAACTTTTCATGGTCCTCCGCTTGCCTCAAAGTGGTATCCAAGTATCCCACTTGTATTGTGTATATTAAATTGTTTCATGATCCTTCTTTTGGTGGGTGAATAATGGATCTTTGGATGGAGTCTATGAGGAATTGACAAGTATCTCATTTGTATTGTGTATATTAAATTGTTTTATGATCTTGTTTTTTGGTTGGTGAAGAATGGATCTTGGGATGGAGTTTATGAGGAATTGACATGCTTCTCTGGCGAAATTGGCTTAAAAAAAAAGAACTTTGTTTTTTGCATTGGCAACATTGGGATAGGTGTGAATTAACTATTAAACAAAAAAATGGCTCTTATGATTGATGTGCATAGAGACCAATTCACACAATCTATTTAGGACTTGGACCCATAGCAAACATAGCAATACTTGTTGTAGATACCTCATAATAAACTACAATTTAGTAAACATTATATTGTTGATTTGAGGCTTTTGTGATCCATAATAACAAGTTTAAACGAAATTTTTCGGCGTAAATCACAAGATATATCATTTGTCCATGCATTTCGAACCAACGAGTGGTTCATGATCAGGACAAGTTGAAAAATCAGATCCATCTTTTCCTGTTAAATAGTATGAGCAGAGCCTCCAGCGACTAACCAGGGTAACGATTGAATTTGACTGGGGATCGAGTCAAACAAACCAATAAAAAATAAGGGACCTTACCTTTACCTAAATACCTGTTAAATAGTATGAGGAGAGCCTCCAACAGCTAACTAGGATAACGTAAAAAATAAGGGACCTTACCTTTACCTAAATACCTGTTAAATAGTATGAGGAGAGCCTCCAACAGCTAACTAGGATAACGGTTGAATTTGACTGGGGACCAGGTCAAACAAACCAGGAAAAAATAAGGGACCTTACCTTCACCTAAATATAATTTATAAGTATAAATTAATTTTAATAAAATTGGTGCATGAGTCCATAAATAATTAAAAGTATTAACTATATTATAGATAAATGGAAATTATAAATATTAGAATAGAGATCGTATAACTAAAAATTCATAAAGGAATAACTAACTAACTAAACTATATATATATAAAATTTAAATGAGAGGTTAAGTTAGTTGAAAATAAAAATAAAAATAATAATACTAAATAAATAAATATTAATTAAAATAAATAAATAAATATAATATTAAAATATATAATGATAATAATAATAATAAATAAAATAAATAAAAATAAAATAATAATTAATTAATTAAAATGGGAAAATACTTCAAAACAAAAAAAACAAAAGATAAACATAAAATAAAATAATTATAATATATATATATATATATATATATATAATAAATATAATTTAACTAAACAGAAATAATGGAATAAATTCTAAAAATATAAAAGATCAGGAAGAAAGCGACTAAGAAGAGAGAGTTGGGACCCAACACCTACTAATTTTCCAGCCATCCTCTCTATTGAGATTGCTTGGTCTCTTTTCAATCTCAAGAGCTTCTCTGAATTTTTGATGATGAAACTGCGAAACTCTAGCAACGACAGTAGCCTCCTCAATACAAACATGATGATTGGTTTTTTCCGCATGCTCAGCGAAAGCGGAAGACTTTGATATCCTATGCTTGAGGTCACCTGCGTGTTCACTGATCCTTTGATTGATTGAGCGACATGTCTCACCAATATAGGGGGTCTCACAAGAACAAGGGATAATATACATCCTTTTCATATCTTTAGGGTCGATAGGATCCTTTGCTGATCTGAGGGACATACGAATGGTGTTAAGGGGCCTAAAGGTTATAGGGACACTATGCATCTTGAGAATCCTTGCAATCTTAACAGTGGTCCCTTGAACAAACAGAAGATGGACACCTGGAATCCGCTCCTTCGGTTCCCTTTTAACAAGAGAATTCTTGGCAGCTTTTAGGAAAGCCTTCAGACCCAAGTATCTACTATAACCATTCTCAATGAAGACATCAAGGAGATGGGATTTTTCTTTCTCAAAACTCTTTTTATCCGAGATCCTTAGGGCCCGAGTAGCAAGGGTATTGAGAACACTCATCTTCTGAACTGGGAAATGGTGGGAATTGGCATGAAGATACTGCTCAGTATGCATTTTCTTTCAAAACACTTGGTGGGAGAGGGAACCATCACTATTCTTAGAAATAAGAATATCCAGGAAAGGGAGGCAACCATCAACTTCCTACTCTTTAGTGAACTTAATGGTTGAGGATTGATTGTTGAGATGATCGAAGAAGAGATCTAATTCCTCTTGGCCGTGAGACCAGATAACATTGGTGTCATCCACATACCTTTTCCAAAGCTTAGGAAGGAGACGGGAAGAGTTTAGAGCCTTGGACTCAAAATATTCCATAAAAAGATTCGCAATGACAGGGGATAGGGGTGAGCCCATGGCAACTCCACAGGTTTGCTCAAAGAACTCTCCCTCAAAACAGAAAAAGGTGGAAAATTTTTTCCCTTCCTCCAATTTTTTTTGGTTTAAGTAAACTTCTAAACTTTTATTATTTTTATGTTCCCAAGGCGGGAATTAGCTCAAGTAATTGATTCCAATGAAGTAAGTGCAAACTTGGGCCAAGGCTTAGATACCATGTTGGGGTTTGTCATTATAGCAGATCCCATAGGCTTTAGTAAACTTAGAAACCCTTACCATTTCCCATATTGAGCTACTAGTCCCATATTTCTAGAGTGGGTATTAAGTCATGTAATTAATTCGGAATAAAATATTGTGACAATTACTCAATATATCTATCTACATATACATATACATATACATTATACATATAACATATATATAATTATATATATATAAGGATTTAGGTAAGGATTTAGATTTGGTTTATCATATCTATTTGAGATCTAAATTTCTCTAAATTGTGTTGTGCTTTGTTTTGATTACAATGACCTAATAAACTTAAAATGAATATATATAATAATATATATAAATAAATATATTATATATATATATATATATATATATATATATATATATATATATATATAATCAAGACTTTCACCTATTTGAAACAAATGTAATTACTTGGAAAATGTCAAAAAAATGGTTTGAATTTTTTACGCAAAAGTTAAAATACCTCTAATTTCTAATTAGTTTTTTACAAGTTAAAATGAATTTATAAGCAAGTCAACTAAATGAAAACATGCCTAAATATTGGTTTGACTTTTTGACACTAAAATTAAAATTTCTTATTTATTTTTAACACTGAATTAAAATGAATTTATACATGTTAAGAAATCAACTACTTGAAAAAATGGAAACAATGGTTATATACAAATTCTATTATTAGATAATAGTTCATTTTTTAAGCAATAAAGAAACTTAGTTTGTCTCTTCAATTTTCTCTCCTAGTAGAAATTTTCTTAGTTTGTCTCTTCAATTTCCTCTCTTAGTAGAAATTTTTTGATCATGCACTGGAATCTTTGGGTGTCTTCTTGTACACCTACACGACATTAGAGAAAATCTACATGCCCCTTCTATTCCTTCTGTGTATCTTTGCACTTTTTAAGGACAATTTATAGTTAATCTATATATATATTATATATATATATATATATATATATATATATATATTTTAAATTTAGTGATTTAGCCTTGGAATTTGAGTTACCATAGATTATTTTTTTTAATATTTTTAAATGTATTTGAGGGTGAATAAAAATTCTGAAACTTTAAAAGTGAAAAGTACAAAAAAATTAACCTTAAATTTGAGATTCAATAACTTATATTACTTGTCATAGGTTTAGACATGAAAAGCTTAAATAAATAGTTTCACCAATAAACCTTCTTCTGACAAAGCAAACTACTACTCATTGCAATTTCACCAATAAATCTATTTTTCTGCAATCATATTTCACTATATGTAAATTTAGAAACATGTTAAAAAAATTGAGACAACTAAGGGTTGGTGTGCAATCCCCCGTGACTTTGACCCCTTAAATGCCCCTGAATGGCAGCTCCTCAAACCACAGTCAAGCCTCGAGGATCACAAACAACTTGACAAACAAAAATATGATTTTGAAATAAAAACAAATAATAATGTAAATATACTTTAGCATGTTATGATTTTAAAATTAATACATTTTTGTTAAATTTAATAGAGAAAGTTTTGAGTCCAATCCAATTATACATTTTTGTTAAATTTAAAATTGAAACTTTTGAATCAAGTTCAATTATTTAAATTGATAGTTATTTTCCACTTTTAACAAAAAAATAACAGTTTTACTCAACACAAGTAATTAGAAAAATATCATTTTAAATTCTCTATATTTAATATTTAAGACTATTTTACAATGAACTGTAAAAATTAATGATTAGTTTAATGAGGTTGCAAATTTGCCAAGAAAATAATGGAAATTCCGTTATGATTTTAGTAAAATGTGGTGATTTTTTTTGGAAATCCAGGTTACATGTTAAGCTTAAAGGATTTAAGAGCCCCATGGGTTTTTGCTGGTGCTGAATCTTTTTCCACCATCAAAAATAAGATTCAAACACCCCTCCTATCAAATCTAAAAAAATAATAATTACAAAGACTCTTTGTTGATATGTGTGATGAAAGGCGTTGTGAAACGTCGAGGATGCAACCACTAGGCATTTTGAGTATCTCACCTATTTTGAGGGTGAGAGTAGAGGAGGAGCAATGGCCTATGGTTGGTGTGTGTGAGAGAAGATATGTAATCATGCGAAGACTCTGTCCACAGTTGTTTGGAGGCTTTTCAAAACAGATGTTGAGATCCATAGTGTTGATTCATTTTCCTACATGAATCTTTGAAATTTGAAACCAACATTCTTGAATCGAGCCTATGATCAATCCAATATTGGCTTGGTGTTTGTTGTTAGAGCCTGTGGTTGTCTTTTGCAACCTGGATCAGCCAACGGTGGAGAGTTGATTGTGCCATGCTGCTAGGATCTATGAAGTAGAATCGTGGATGAGCCCGGATCAACATGGATCTACCAAGGATCAGCAAAGGAAGGCGCATATTTCTTCCACGGTTGTTGACGTATATGTTTACAAAGCGAGCATGCTGGGATACGCTAAGGGAATCACCAAAGGAATGGTGCCCAAGGCTCGTAGTGCCGTTTACAAGGTCTGTTGGTCGTTGGGTTGCTTTGATTCCGACATACTCTTAGCGCTCGACAAGGTGGTAGATGACGATGTTGATGTTATTTCGTTGTCTATCAGAGGAAGCGTTGTTCCTTATTTTCTGGACAACATTTCCATTGGCACCTTCGATGTTTTGTAGAGGGGGGTGTTTGTTTCTGCATCGGTGGGAAACATCGGCCCCGAGGATGGGACGATGATTAACGTTCTCCCTGGATAACCACGATGGGCACCGACACTATGGATCATAGCTTTCCTATTGACATTGTGCTGGGCGACGAGAGTGTCGAACCTTGTGTGTCAATGTATAGCGGAAAGGAATTGGCCCCGAGACGACAGTTTCCTTTGGTGTATGCAAGTGATGCGGGTCGAGCCGAGAGCATGGATGGGAAGGAGCTTCAAATCTTGTGGACCTCTTTGATCAAGCACGCAAAAGACATCCAAAAATGTGCTTACTCGGAACTCGAAAGCTGATTAGCAGAGAAACGAAAGTTAGTGACGATGGCAAGGGTTTTGAAAATCTACATTTGGGAGATTATGAGTGGTTATGTTATGGGCAAGCACTCAAGCATGTTTGTAACTTTGCACAGGTTTGGTAGAACTTTGTCATCGAAAGGAGAGAGTCGTATGTAGGTTTTTGGATTTAACAAATTGTTGATAGTGTGCAAGTTTAATGTGTTTTGGGCGATAGGTCACTCCTTATTTCTTTTGTAGCCAATTTTTTTTACTAGATGATTTTCTTTTATTGATGAAAGTAATTTTGGAATTAATATATATATATAATATATATATATATATATATATATATTGAGATTAGCCATCTCAGAATAAAGTTATTTTGTTAGAGTTTGCTATTCTAACAATTGACAGGTTAAGCATGGAATTCCAAGACTTAATTGACAAAGACAAAGATGCCTGAGATGTGAACAATTTTAAAGGAGGAGGTGAAGGAGCAGCAATAGCTATTAAAAGATGATGGACAAATAGGTGAAAATTTATGTGATTTAGTGTGAGTTTGTGGAATAGAGTCACTAGCATGATGAATTATGAGTCACACATATTAACTGTAAGCAAGTCTAGGATGTTTTGTAGTGGTTTTTATAGTATATGTACCTGGTAACTCCAAGAGTTGGAGTGTGAAATGTAAGCCTAATGAGGCATGTGTATCCCCATAAAGTTCATGGTAATATTAAAAACACTTTGTACTTGTAGTGTTGGTTTGTGATAAGTTGAAAACCACATGTGAGAGTGAAGTGGACATGGATTCCTATAGGCATGGTTTAGGGTTAGCCGAGAAAACCCTCGACTTGGTTGAGTGAGGTCTTTGGTGAGCCTTAGTGGTTGGAGTGCCCTAGTGGCAGATTTGTAGCCCAGAGTGGCTGGAGTACCCTAGTGGTAAGTTTGTGGCCTAGAGTGGCTGGAGTGCCTTAGTGGAAGATTTGTGGCCCAGGGCGGCTGGAGAGCCTTGGTGGCAGTGTTGAGCCTTGGTGGCGGTGTTGAGCCTTGGTGGTTGAGTTGAGCCGTGGTGGCTGAGAGCCCTTGGTGGCATGGTTGAAGGTGATCCGATAAAATTGAGAACATGGTTATGCGTAATCTGATAAAACCCATGATGATGATATTAGAGGGGGATTTGCAAGTACATGTACATTTATGCAGTTATAATGGTTGACAAAACCATGTATGTGAAGGACATCCTAGTATACTGGTGGTTGCAGCAGTTGGCACCCATGCATTCCAGTGGATGGTTGCTCCTTTATATGGACATAAACATAAACATATTCTTTTGTTGTGTTTGACCACAACTAGACTTTGCAGATTGATATCGAGACAAGTAGTCATTAAGGGTGTGTGTTGGAATATGTAATTCCTACTTGTCTCAGTTGTGATTCTTTCTATCTAGAGGAGTCTGTTCCTTTTTTCCCATATTTGTGTGTGGTTGATATTCTCTCAACCAACAGATTGTGTTTCGGAGATAGTTTCCCTATCTTTAGACAACACTTCATATATTTATTTGTAACATTGTTTGATTAATGTGAATAAAGATTTACTTATGGAAATTTAATACTCTGTCTTGTGCATCAGTTTAATTTGTTAGAGTTCTCTTAAAGAAAATTTTGAATTTGTTAACTTACTTAGCATTTTTATTTATTGCATTGTAAGACTTATCTTCTAGCTATGGCTATAAGATTTTATTGCACTTATAAATTAAATAGTTGTAAACTTTTTTAATTCAAGCAATGAAGTGATTTCCCCTTTGTTGCATTGTGGTTGTTGGGTGTTATACACTTCTACACAGTCTTGTATCAGTGCTCCTTGTTTTGCTACATGATATGAGAGCATTCGTTTTCTTCTACTTCTCCTGCATTGTTATAGGTATGAATTTCAAGTTTATGTATGATACTAGTTGGCACTCCTCATTAGTGTTGCTAAGTTTTAGGCTCTTCTATGGATGGATAGTATCATCGTGGCATTGTCATCACTCTAACATGGTGCTTGTAGAGGTTCCAACTTTAGGGTCGTTGCTTGCTTTTTTAGCTACCTTTTTGCTAAAGGTTCATCTCTCTTTGTGACAAGTCTCATACACCATCATCTTTCTATTAATATTTACACCCTCTCTTTTATATCAAGTCATTAAACTCTTGTGCCCCAAGAATGTGTAATATCCCTCTTACATAATTTACCCTTAGGGTGCAATTTACCCTTCAATCCCTCATAATTTACCCTTCAACCCCTCACTACTGTAGAAAAGATGATTCTAGACCTACACTGCCTTAGTTGAAGGTTCCAAGATATGTTGCTGCCTATAAATTCCCTAGATATGGCCTACAACTATAGGGTGAGTTCCTTGCTTCTAGAACAACTTCAAATGACCATGCTACTATATTAAATGGCCTCATTGCATAAGGTAGGAAGCTTCACTACCTTGAATAACCTCATTTTCCATAGAGAAATCACTTTCAATAGGACCACTGCCACAAACTTGGGGTATCAAGGGATTTTGCAACCAAAGAACTAGCTCTCAAATAACCTCGCTACCATAGGGAACCTCCTTCGCATGCCTTGGATTAGGATTGTTTTGATGCTAACATACTCGTGTTTCCCTGTAATTTCCTTAAGAGGCTTACACTACCACATAAAGGGTTTCTTGTTGCCCTGGTAAGGTATTTATTTCAATAGAATTGTCTTAGATAGACGTTAGTGCCACATAATTGCTCCTTGGACTAATCAATCTGCATACGTCTTACCTTGATTTCCAAAATTAGATGAAATCTACCTCAGAAAATTATGCCAAACAAAATAGAGAGAAGGCATTAGCTAGGGTGGAATCTTTCACAATCGAAACTAATAAAAAACAAGTCTTAAAACCCTTCAAGAGCCTCAACTCACAAAAAAAATTCCAGAAAGAAAGATGGTAAAAATGATTCTCCTCTCTACTATTTATAGATTCCCTTTGGGGTTTCTTCTCCTAATTTTAATTTGAGGGGCTAACAAGTTTCCCTCCATTTTGCCCCAAATTTTCCTTATTTCACAAGTTTTCCTCCAATTACCCTAATTTACCCAATGTTACCCCAATAACATTGAAGAATGGGTTCCCCCCTTTATAAATGACCATGGCCTATGAGGTTTGAGAGGCTATTTTGTCCCCCCTTGTGAAATTTAATCAGATAAGGACATTATAGTCCTCCCATCCTAACATTGCTTGCCCTCAAGCAATTGGAAATTTGATATTACATGATATGCTTTGATCCCACTGTAAGATAAAAAACGATCATGATCACCTTTGAATAACAATTAGGAGTTGGTGAATGAGTTGAAAATTTCAAATTATCTCCCTTCTGGTAAGCATAATTTTCACAGTGAGTCCCACTACACAAATAGGGAAATTAATTTCCACACATGTTTTGGAAGTCACATGGTGTATATATTTGTGACATGGTTGATTGTTTCTATCAATACATCATTTGTTTATTGAGGTATGAAAAACAAAGTTCCAAGTGTACTTTAGCCTCTGTAATTTTTCCCTTCTATGCCAAAACCTTATTTGTTCGAGCTTTTGTTCCCATAGAATCACTATGGTCATCCATATCCCACTTTTTGCAATGTGATTAGCTAGATATTTAAAAAGTTTATTCTTGGTTGTTGAAGTATTGTTTATGGATAGGAAAGTGACTCTTGAACTTGTAACTGTTCACTATTACAACTTCCATTTTTCTTGTAGTTTGAATTTATCAATTCCCATTACAACGCCGTTCCCTTAGTTGCTTGTTGTAATATGCCTTTGTCCACTTAAAGTTTTTCTAGAGGCTCTTGATCTACATTAGTTGAGCTATTTATCTTAACAAATGTATGTTTATTCTTCTTTGAAAGAGAGCTTGAATGGTTCATTGAGCTTGGATGTTGAAGCTACTCTTTATTTTCATCCACCTGAATTTGGCTTCGTTGTATTCCATACATCCCATTAGCAACTTGCGTGGTTTAATCTTCACTAACATCACACTGTTTCATGTTAGGAAGCCAACGAATCATTATATTACACTACTTTTTTGAATGTGATGAACGCTCCACCTCACAACGCCATTTCTCATAGGCATCACACATTATCCAATTTTCTTTTATAAAAAAATGATGGATCTTGTCCTTTGGTGCTTATTTTGTTACTTTCCTATATGCAGCACATCTCTTTAGAGTTAATTTCCCTGAGTCCTCTATGATTTCTCTTTCCAACCATCCATACAAGTGTCTTTTGAAGAGGTTTTTGTTGGACATTTCAACTTATTTGGAGCATTCCTTGCAAATTTACTTTAAGTCTCCTTTACTTTTGTAATTTTCTTTTGTTCCCACTAAATATTTCTTTGTTTCCCTTTACTCCTTGAAACTCCTTTACCAACTCAAATTCATTTCTATTTGATGAAGTATCTTTTTAAAACTTTATCTTAACTATCAAATTTTCAGTGTCTTTTGAAAAAACATTATCATCTATATCCTTCAATTCTAGTTGAATATATGGAATGGGTGTGAACAAGGAACCTTTAAGAATCTTATGTGATGTCATAATCTCCATTCCCCCTTGTTGGGTAATTTTTGAGTAATGTTGTGAGGTACAAAAGCTAGAGTTCTAGGTTGAATAAATTCTAATTGTGATCCTTGATGGTCAATGACCTCCAAATTTTGACCCCAAGTGCTCAACTGAGAGTTCTCACTCGAATTCCTTTCGAAAGTGACACAGAACATTTTGTAGTTTAGCATCAATGTAGGAAAATGTAACATTGGGGTCAAAGTCATGGTCCTAGTCAAAGTGGATCCCCTTATTCAAGTTGGCTATCCTCCATTTTTCTACTATTATTAACAATGGACACAACGTTATTTGTGTACTTATCACACAGGTTTGTAGGTTGTTATCTGAGGACCTGGGACTTGTAACCCAATGTTATGTTATACAAGCCACATCTTTGTTCCTATATATTGCTTCCATTTTCTCAGCTAATAGAGTTTGAGGACCACAATTGGACATACCTCTTAGCACTACCTTGTTGTCATTTGAGGTCCATAATTCCATTTCCATCACCTGGTAGTCCATTAAGAATTTTCCTATTGAGTACAATCACTGTATGTCTAAAACAACATTGGTATTTGTGAGTTCTACTACATAAAAATAAATGGTGATGGTGTAATTTCCCAATGTCACACTCAAATTTGGGATCACTTGCAGGCATGTCATGTTGGACCCATCAGTTTCCCTCATCTAAAAACCCTCAAATTATTTTGTGGGAACACCTCTCCTTGCCACCAAAGGTACATCGAAGAAATTGTGCATAGCTCCACTATCGACCAAGGCTATGATTTGTTACCCCTATATGATCCCATTGACCCTGAACGTGTAATATTTATGAACTACTAAAAGAGTGGTAATAGTACCACCTTTGATTCTTGTATGGGGCTTATCATATCCTTTAGCCTTCTAAAGGGACTATTCTTCTCTAGGACTGTTAGGCTGCTTTCTTGGTGCTAGTGTTGTATCATCTTCATCATTGTCAGACACTACTTTAATATAGTGGATCTTCCCCTCTCCCAAAAAATTGTGACTGGGTTCCCATGGTTTCTTGTAAGTGAAATGTAGTTTCTTCCTCCTCAATTCGCTTTGAGTCTCCTCATCAACCTATCCTTACTAGTCCCATATTTCTGAAATGGTTTCTTATCATTGTGCTTTGGAGGCATGAGAGATTTGGATGGAAATTTCACCTTTGGTACTGGATCTTCCATATCTTGTGCCTTCGTGATAACATCATGTAAGGTGGAGGGTTTGAAATCCTTGACCAAACCATGTAGTGGTTCAGCTAAAGCCTCTATAGACAACATGATCAATCTTTGCGCAAATATGTCTATTAGCATGACCAATATCTACTAGAACTCTAAAATTTAGGACTCTAGTGTCCCTCTACTTGTGTTTTTCTTTCTCTCTGAAGTGTATATCTACATCCTTCTGATTGAATTTATATATCAATATTTGAATGATGTCCTCGTAAGAGGTTATGTTGGCATGCCCAAAAGTGACCAATCCGTGATACCACCATTCATGTGCTTCCCCTTCCAGATGCAAGGTGCCAAATTTGACAACATTTGCTTCCAACATTGGGTTAATTTGGAAGTAGGTGTCTAAATTTTATAGCCAAGTCCTTGTTGAACACTTGGATGACCCATCAAAAGAGGGAATGGAAAACTTCCTGACCTTGTGCATTAGATCATGATTTTGTTGTGCATTAGGTTTATTCTTGTACTTAATGCTATTGAACTTCTGAAAAGTTATGGCTTCTTGTACATTTTTGTAACTACCCCTCGCACATTTACCCAATTTTACAATCTCTCTACGGTAAACATGAGTTGCGTATCACTATGATATGACCTTACCTCCATGTTCCCAATACGGAAGTAGGGCTTACAGACCAAAAGTAAACTGACATTCCTCAGAAACTACAGATCACTCTAGAGCCTACCAACCACCCAGCTGATCAACCTCTGAGATGGAACTCTTTCTCACTAGGTTTACTCTCCAACCGCACCCTTGAAACACTATGTATGTAGTTATGAGGCTCCAACTACACCCATAAGCATGTCTACATGTTGTTATGACCAAAGTTCCCTTGTTCGGTGCATGCGATCGTGAGATCTATGCCACTTTTTCAAGCTAGACCACTTCCGAAAACTATTTGTAACTTTCTATTACCATAAAAGTTATGATAACAATTCTAAACAATCAAAACTTGGAAAAGATCTTGACCTAGACATGCAAAATGCAAGATAAGCATTTCCTCAAACAGATAGTAAACATGAAAGTTATAAGTCATGAATGCATATTTAATCATCAAACTCTGAACTTCATCTGAGAATCACCAAGAAGGCTCTATACCTTCCCAAGCTAGCTGCAACAACACTTATTAGCCCATGCATCCATCGACCACCCAATATTGTCAAATCATGAACAAGAGCCATATCTAGAGCACATCATAAAACCATGCATATAGCCATGATATAACTAGAATAGGAACTATGATAAATCAACCATAAGATCAATGTGATAATCAATACAAGTGCTCATAGATCACAATAGGAAAATAAATCGTATTAACATAAGCAAATTTTAACCAAGTCATGGACTTCAACATACCACCCTACCATAGATTGGGTTGAACCAAATCTCTCTTTCAACCAATCACCCCCACACCATATTCCAAGCATGAATGTGGGATCATATGGGTTAAACCAAGATAAAACCAGCCAAGTCTTCTAGAGGCCAAACCGCTTCAACCCTTAAGCACAATGATCTCACCTATACAGTCCAGAAATCACTAACATAACCCAGATTAGTCTCTACCTAAGTTGTTAAGGGCTCCAAAAACTAGTAACTCAACCTAAAACCTCTAGGGAACCCAATCTGTTATAGGGCTCTAGATATCTCCCATCTCAACCTATAGCCTCTAGGGAACCCAAGATGTTTCAGGGCTCCAATTTTTTTTCCCAACCCACAACCATAGGAAACCTAAGAACCAATCAGAAAACCAATTGGGGAGTCCACTACACCATGACTCTCCAGGGAATGATAAGGCAAGGATGAAACCATTGTTAATCCAAAAAAATATCCATTCTAATAACAACACATAACCAAGGAACCATGTGCATATATCATGCATCCAAAAACCAACAAGGAAATCACCCATGCAACCTGTTACTTGTAAAGTATACCTATTGTAGTTGTTGATCCAACTGCCCCCTTGTGCTCCCTTTCTTTCCTTTGCTTTATTTCTCCAATCCAATTGATTACTATAATGCTCCAAGGATGTTCCAAGAATTCTCTTAGTGTGCAAGAGTGTATGAGAGAATGAACAAGAGCTAAACTCAAAATTGTCAAAAAGATAAATTGACAAAAGCTATCAACTGACCAAAAGTTGTGAACTGTTTCTTTTATTCCTTTTTATCATTAATATCTCCTTTTTCTTCATTTTCCTTCATTTTCCCTCTAATTTCCCTTGCATGCAAATTTGTGTCTCTTCATCTTCCTTTTCTCCCATTTTCCTTTATTTTCATAATTACATGCCAATCATTGCCTCTTTTCCTTTATGAATTCCTTTCCCAATTTCCATATCCATTATTAAATCACAAGTGGTCCCAACTATAGGTTTTTTCCCACCATTCATCATGGAATACGTGTCCCATGACCTTGGTCTTATTTTAATTACATGGAAAATCAACCTAGAGTTGTTGCACCCCCCCCGCCCACAAACACCCCATTGGGGGAACACTGTTCTTAGTGTTCAATGATGCTGATAACCAGCAAAACATGTTGACCATGGAGATTTATAGCACATATACCAAAACTCATATACCAAACACATCTACTCAACCAACAAAAAAAGAAAAATATAAATCCCACATCTAATTAACCATCTCCCATGTAGCTTCATGAGGCCCAAAGTGCTTCCATTGCACTTTAAATTGCTCTATTGCTTAGTTCCAGAGCTTGAGTTGTTTTTGCTGCAAAATGCATTGAGGCTCTCCTTCCGCAGTTATGTTTTAAGGGAGGCAATTAGATGGTGACAAATATTATTGTCGTTGCTTTATTGACAATTGTCATTTTTTGTGTGATGGTTATAATGTTCATACAACTTTAGAAGTGTTGTTGTACAACATTTGCTACACTTACATGCCTCATTATTTGTTTTTTGGTTGATGGTGTTTCTTTTCTTTGAAGAATTTGTCCTAGTTCTTTATTGGCACCTAGTTTCTTTGAAGCATTTTTTTGGAGAAGTTGACAGTGTTTGCCACAGTTGTGCCTCTATAACAATCCCACTTCACAGATTGACCAACCTCATTGAGGTTTCACGACTCTCATCTTCAAAGTTTTGGTACTTCAACATTCCATACTTCTTGATTGGAGCAGGCCTATGTTCTTTCAATTTAGTGGATCATTATGGGATTTACAATTTTAGCTCCATCAAAATTTGAGAACTTACACCTTTCTCTCTTTTGGGGGGGAGTCTTTTCCTATGGTTTTTCTCTCTTTCTCCTCTTATGGGATTTTATACATGGGTACCTAATAATACCTCATTACCGGGACCCATTCTTTGTTTTTCTTTAGTTACTCCCTATGTTTCTCTTAAGGGGGGGTGTTGGAGTTTGTATTTTCCAACACTTCATTTCCCTATGAGCTAAGTATGATGAGTTGTAAGATCACATAGGGACTCGCATGTACCCAGTTGTCATAGTTATCCTTAACCGATATTGGGTCTCCTCCATTTCTATATAATGGAGGTTTTCTATGTACATTAACACAAGCTTGTGAATAATATAATACTCTTACATATCGAAATATATCAAGAAACCAAATTCAATATTTGTTTAAATTTTAAGCCTAGGGAAATCAATTCAGATTTGATCAAAAGTTACTATACTAATGAATCTGAGAATAGAATAATGAATCTAGCGAAATACTGTATGAAATGAAAATTTGGTAAAGACTGAAATGAAGTATCAAATAAAACCTGAAAACCATAATGGCTATATAGAAGAGTTCTAAATGTTTTCTCAATCTTGATCAAACAAAAATCTAATTGAAAATCTCAAGTGTTTAAATTTCAAAATAGAGTCTATGCATAAACTCAATCTACAATAATCTAATCATTCGATTAACATTATTTCCTCTTCAAATTTCTCACAAAAATCTAATTCATAACTAATGGGCTTCGATTTAGAGAACTCACAACTTAAGAGAAAGGGGAAAAAGTTCCTTGTCAAAATTGTTGGCATTATGAGACAAGTGTTGTCCTTGATGGAAAATCACTCAGATGATAAATTATAGTGCAACAAAGTTATTTTCAAGTTCATGGAATTTTATGCAAATAAAAGTTTATTTCATGTAGAGAAAAGTTCACGGAATTTTATGCAGAGAAAAGGTTATTTCATGTAGAGAAAAGTTCACGGAATTTTATGAAGAGAAAAGTTTATTTCATGTAGAGAAAAGTTCACGGAATTTTATGCAGAGAAAAGTTTATTTCATGTAGAGAAAAGTTCGCGGAATTTTATGCAGAGAAAAGTTTATTTCATGTGGAGAAAAGTTCACGCACTTTCATGGTTGGTTCATGGTATTAGTCCCACAGTTTTTGATCCTATGGTTTTGGTCCATGGTATTGCATCCAAAAGTGTTGATCTCACACACTTTCATGGTTGGTTCATGGTATTAGTCTGACAGTTTTTGATCCTATGGTTTTGGTCCGTGGTATTGCATCCAAAAGTGTTGATCCCAAGTATTGGGTTCATGGTATTATGTTATTATGGTTTTGGACCGTGGTATTGTGAAAGGCTTATGACTATAAAAGAGGAAGGAGATCATTTGGCAAAGCATCATCTGAATTATTGAATATCTGATGAAGTGCTAGATCTGGAATACTGTGATTGGGTTATGGTGCAGATCTGGATCTGAGCTAAAGAGGGATCTCACCGGTTGATGGAGAACAAGATCTAAGGATAGATTGGGATCAAGTGGTTTGAAATGAACTATCTCTATATATTTGATTATGCTTATTCTAGATCTGTATACTGATGCTTGTAATGATCTGATCTGGGTATAACTTAAGTTTGAAATCGCTGCAAGTCATGTTTGAATATTTATAGATCTGTACGTGGGTTGGCTTTGGTGTAAGCGCGTATGCATGCAGGTTTGGTTCATTGTAGTAGCGTATACAATTTGAGCTATGATATTTGAAGTCACAGGTGGTTCTGGTTGTTGATGGGTTTTGATGACAGTTTAAAGGTGTCAGTATTCTGCATATCTTGTTTGGTTGATTGTGTTTAGCTTCAGTATTGATGGATGAGAACTAATATTGGATCAAGATCATAATGACTCATATTTATGTGATCTGATGGACTAGATCTGGGTGCTAACACATATATTATCCTTGTATATGTATTGATCTGGTGTTTAGGTGATTCAGAAGATTGATTGATTGGATGAAACGTGGCCTTTCAGATTATGTGTTGTGCTTCAGGAGTATCCAGTCTGAAAATTTATGAAACGTGGTACCTGGAGGAGAGAAGATTGTAGGCCGGTACCTACATACTAGTATCTTAGCTAGTACAAGAACTATGGGGGTTGTAGCTCCCTTCCAGGAGAGACTGGAGAACGAGAGAGGGTTTTAGCTCTCTGCAGGTAGAAGCCTGCGTACTGGTATAAGATTGCACCAGTACATAAGTATTGTAAAAGGATTTTCTTATTAAGAAGAAGATTGAGATGACTTGCAGCAGGTGGTTTTCTCCCACATTGGGTTCCACCTTATATCATGGTGTTCATGTGTGTGGCTTATGTGTGATGATCTATTCTATTTTATTGCACCAGTTTACTGTTAATATGGTTGATAATGTTCTAATGCACTCATTAAGGATCAACTAACTGAATCATAAGAAGTTGTGGAAGTAGCATATATGAATCTGAACATGGAAATGAAAAAGTTTTATTGATGTGATAATACTGATTCACCTCCCCCTCTCAGAATTATTTCCAACAAAAATCCCCAGCCTTTTGATCCATCCCCTAATCTCATAGATGTACAAGGCTCGACGGAAGGATCCATAGGTTCTAGACCACATGAAAAAATCGAAAACTTGCAAGTTGATTACACCAAGGATGAGACATATTTGCTAACCAAGAGAAGGCACAGTGGGAGGCCCTTTTGGAATATCTATGGATGGAAAGTCAAAAGCATATAAAGTCAGGGAGGTCGACCAAAGAACCCATATTTTTTGGAGGAAATCCAATAGAGAATTAAGAATCAATAAAATGGAAAAAAATATCTGGGACATAAGCCAACTCTCAAAAACATTCAAATGGGTGACATTGGAAGAAAAGGAAATAAGAGAAGTTCCATATCTTCCCCACCAAAAGGGGTCGCCCACACCAAAATTAAGTAATTATTGTTCTCTCTTTGAATTACAAGGGCTTAGGATATGAAAAAGGGAAATTTGAAGTAAAATTTCTCATCAAGAAAGAAAGACTCTATATAGCCCTTCTCCAAGAGACTAAGCTTGAATATCAAGAAATTATAGCTCATCAATTCAAGTTGTGGAATGGATGTGATACCTCACTCAATTCCATAGGTGCTTCAAGAGGAATGTGTACTTTATGAGATCCATATTAGGTTCAATTCCTTAACTCCTCTCGTCCATTTCATTGGCTTACCACTACTTTCTTAGTCCTTTCTTCCAATCAGGTATGCACTCTTGCAAATATATAAATGTTAGTTCTTTTTAGAGAAATATAGGATTGTTGGGCCTCTCTCCACAATCTAGTTGATTATGAGTTTGGAGATTTTAGTATCTTTGGGGGGGATTTCAACGCTACCTTAGGTAGTGTGGAGAAAAAAGGAGGCTTGCTAGCCCAAGACCCATTCCAGGAATATATGGAATTTTCATCTACAGGGAGAAATTGATGGATATTAAGCCTACGAGTCTTAACTACACATAGAATAATAGAAGGGTAGGTCCCAATCACATTGCAGTAAAGATTAGATCACTTCTTAGTATCTGACGACTTCCTCAGCTGCAACTTCCTCATCAAATATTTTAATTATATCATGGAATGGCTTTGATCACCTCCCAATACACTTGGTTCTCTCCCCTCTTGTGAATTTTGTTCCTATCTTGTTCAGATTTAGTTCCATATGGATCCATCAACCTTACTTCCATGAGATATTTTCTCAGTCGTGGCGTCCCTGGGTGGATGGAATCTCCATCAGGATATGGGAAATAAAGTTTAAAATATTAAAAGGCAACATTAAAGATTGGGAAAAAACCACGCCTCATCCTAGTCAATCTAATATTTGGGAGATGGAAAAATATATTGGCCAACTCCATGCATCCATGGAAGAAGAATTTGCATCTATAACAATACTGAGGGAAGATATACTCCTATTTGACAAATATCATTCATTTCTAAAAGATGAAGAGGAATATTGAAGGTTGAAGTCAATAATTTTGTGGCTTCAAGGAGAAGATAGAAATACTAAATTATTTCACAAGCAAGAAAAAAATAGAGAAAGGAAAAAAACATCCAAGAAATCATGGTGAATGGTAATAAGGTTGGAGATTACCAACAATTTAAGAAAGAAACAATAGCCTTTTACAATAATCTTTACTCTCAACAAAACTGTCCCTTGGAGGAATCAGATCTCTATATGCTAGAGCATATCCCACTTGTGATCACAAAGGAAATGAACAAGTATCTCTCCCACCTTACCGCTAAAGAAGAGATTTGAGAAGTGTTTTCTCTTTCCATCTAGACAAAGCCCCAAGGCCCAATGTTTTTAAAATTCTTTTTTATCAACATTTTTGGCATATTATTAAGTGTGACTTTTACAGGATGATAGGTTATTCACTAAATAATAGCTTCATTGGAGGATGGATCAATTCATCCTTTCTAACCTTGGTTCCCAAAGAAGATAACCCATCCTCATTTCAAAGATTTTGACCTCTCTTTGTACAATGTTTCCTATAAAGTAATATAAAAAATCCTAGCTGAAAGACTAAAGTGATTTCTTCCGAAGATTATATCAGAGAGCCAAGGAGGCTTTGTTCTAGGAAAATAGATCTTCAATAACATAATTTTGGTACAAGACGCTATTTTCTCAAGCACAAAAAGAGGCATCAAAGGAATGGTAATTAAGCTATATAAGGCCAATGATTTTGATTGAGTTAGACATAGTTTTCTATTTATAATGATGAGTAGGATGGGCTTCCATAATACTTTTACTCACCACTCAATTTACGTTACAATATATGGGAAGAAAAATCTACAAATTCTTATCGGAAGGGAGTAAAGGAAATAAAAATAAATTTCACTTGATTATTTGGGCCATAATTTGTGGGCTAAAATCCCATGGAGGATTAGGGATCAAATACCCAACCTTCATGAAGAGCCATTCATGCAAAGCTCATCTAGAAAATGAGAACTCAAAGGGAATCTTGGTGGGTCCAATTCCTATAATGAAAACATGCTCAGTCGGAGGGAAACTCCCTTACCCCAACACATTCTTGTTCCCCTGTATGGAAGTTGATTTCCTCTTTGACTAAACTAGTTAACGATCAACTTAGTTCGACTCTGGAGAATGATTCATCCAATCATATATGACAAAATTCTATTTTGAATCGACCTCCTATCCATTGTAATGAAGATCTGCAACATCTACAACAATATCAATATAACCATGGAATCTCCTTGCTAGCTCACATTTCTAGATGGAACGAAGCAAGTGGTTCGATGGGATGGAGTTTTGATCATATTCCCCATACTTATGATGACCTAGTGAATAGTTTTAAAATTAATTTATTATGATGTGCCCCCTTAAATAATGACATTGAGGACAAGTTTGGATGGAAATCTCATGCTTATGTAGTAAAGGCAGGGTACGAAGAATTTCTTTTCTTGCAACAAATCCCTCCAAAATCCCCCATGTCAAAGGAGATCTAGGTAAAGAATGCCATACCTAAAGTTAACACTTTATGTTGGACAATTCTTCATAAGAAAATTATGATGACTGAAAATCTCTAGAAAATAGGAATTGTAGGACTTCACACTAACCACTTTGCAACCATCATAAAGAATATATACCTCATTTGTTCCTCTTCTACGCTTAGTCAACTCAGGTATGGGATTTAGCGCTGGGACCCTTGTTCATTTGTCTTAACATGCATACATATATTTTAGTATTCTTTAATAATTGGCAAAAGTAGTACTCTGGGATGCTAGTGGGGAACCTTGCCTAAATGGATCTAGACCTCGCTTCCAAAATACATCTGCCGACAACTCTAGTTATCCACAAAAATGTTATCTTTAAGAATGTCCCTATTTCTTCTAGACCAAATTTTATGAAATCACTCTCCCTCTATGTGGAATTTAATCGAACTAATCTAAAGGATCAAGTCTCTACCCTCGATAAGCTAGAAAATTGTTCGATATACATGCTCATCGATCCACTAGGAAATCTACCCCATATAGCTACAAAGCACCACATAGCAAAAGAGAATTGGAAGCTTTGCATTTCAGATAATGAATTTAAGGAATAGGTAATTAAGCACAAGAAATGTATCCTTCTTTTTGATGGAGCTTCAAGAAACAACCCAGGGGTGGTAGGAGGTGGGGGGATTCTTCTCAATCACGAAGGAATATAAGAAATTAAGTATTACTGGGGCTTATGTCTTAAATCGAAAAAACTTACCAAAATTTATGGCCTCTATTTCAGTCTCCAATTGGTCAAGGACAATGAGCCTTCTTCAATTGTGATAATAGGTGATTCTGTCATCACAATTAAGCATCTCTTCAAAGGATTTCTCCCTTCCAATAATCAATTGTCACTCCTTTGTAAAATTAGAATCAATTTGGAGTCCTTCACTCAGAATTCATATTATCATATTCTTTGGCATCAAAACATGGAAGCATATGCTCAATCAAATAGGGCTTTCCAAATTGAAGGAGGGAAATATGAAATCAACGAACTAGAGGGGATGTAACATATACCATGATATCCCTCCATATGAAAAAAAATTCTTATTATTTCAAGTAGATAGATGAAATAAGGTTCCATGTAGTGCAAATGAAATGCCTCCCAAAGGAACACCCAATTTATTCCTTTACTTCTCACAGATTTGGTTTGAAGGGATGTCTTTGAGATGTTGTCACCCACTGCAAGGTGGAGGCTGACTGGAACACATGACATGCACAATCTTTCTTATTCCAATTGGAGAGGGAAAAATATAAATTAATATGAGTCATTCCTTTTAAAAATGTGTTCACTTGGATGAGTTATGGACCGTGCAACGTCATTTGGTTATTGTTAAAAACTAATTGCTAAAGCATGGGAGATTATAGAACCCCAATGTAGCATTTAAGAGATATCAACTCAAATCAATCAATTTGAAGATGCTTCGAGATGTAGTCGAGAAGAGAAATATTAGTATCTATGTAGGGAGAAGGAGGAAAGGTCCTCATGCCTCCAGAGGTTCCTCTTTCTTCTGAGAGCATGACAATTTTCCTTCTGGAGGACTACAAAAGGTGTGGCATTCTCATCCTTTGATGCCTTGATATGGAAACATTGTGATAATCATCTTTGGGAATAGGACAAGTAAATTTCTGTCAAATAAATCCAAAGGTTCCTACTCTGTGAAGGTCAAAAGTCTGAAAATTCCAATTATAGGTATAATTGACTCTCTATCTTTCCATATTTGTGTCAATTCTACCCAAAGGGCCTACCCGAGGCATTTGTAGTATCTCCTTTTGTCTTTAAGATTTCTTCGCCAAGTGCTCTCAAATACTATATGCATTCAATCTATCTTTTGTGTGTATAGTTTGACCACCTTGAGGTATCTTTTCAAGCCCCCTATTTACAACATCCTTCTATAAATAACTCTTTGGAGGCTCTCTCATTTGCACAACACAACAAGTAGAGGCCCCGTGGCCCACTATATTTTAGTCTCGAGTGAAGGAATCGAGAAAATATGGTTGGTCCAAAACCTTTCAGTATTTTGGCTCAACATGGAGAACAAAGATATTTTGGTTTTGGCTCATGACGTTTGTGTCATCTCTGTCCTCTCCCTCCTATAGGTAGCAACGAAGGGTGTAGTGAGATAATACATCAGTTGAGGCAACAATCAGACTCCATCTTGTTCCTCTCGAAAGCATAATAGAAATTACAGTACAAAATGTAACAATTTGAAGAGGAACTCTAGTGGATTTGACATCATTTACAGGACATGCATATTCAGTGAAATTCTAGAGAGAATGGCAGCACTGCAAGCAATGTTTTAGGAGGAAACTTGGACATGATATCCACTGATCCCCCATAGAATATATATGTATTATTTGTGCAAGCGTATTTTGGTTTGTGATCAATTTTGTAGAGTATATAGTTGTAGTTCTTTCCGCAAAATGTTTGTCTAGGATAGTAGGCTAAGAATCAATTTTTAAACTCGATATATGATCTTAGAAGAAAATTTTTGCCTTTGTATTGAATGTACATTGTGATCTAGGAATAGAATTAATCAAATTCCTAATCATTTTTGTAAAAAAAAAAAAAAAATCCTACCAAAAATTTCTTCAGAAAATTGCCATAAATAATTTTGCTTAATTTTTTTTAAATTCCAACAATGAATTGGGAAGCCGTGAATTCACAAAATTTTCTAGAAAATGACAAAGCCAAAAACCATATGCTACAACAATTTGGACCTCTGCAAATATGTGACTTAGCCTATAGAATTTGAATCTTTCTAGTGATTTGAGTTGCTACATATTTGTTTCTCCAAACTCCTAGAAATCACTATGATTTGATCCTATTTCCTTTGTTAAGTGCCAATGGAGAACCTAAAATGATCCCCCCTTTATACTAACTAGGGTGGATGTTTCACCACCGAAACTAATCACCACCATCTAGAATGGATAGCTCCACCACCGAATTGAGGCTCTACACAAAGGTTTCCCCTCACAAAGTAAGGTAGTTAAGCTCCAAGTCCAATTCTCAAATCATCAACTCATATTTTCCTTGAGCTCCCTTCATTCTTTTTGTAATCATTTCCTCCTCTTGAAATACCCTGGGTGGATGGAAATACCATGGGTCACTTTATTTTTACCATACTCACAGTTAATTATTTAATATTATTAAAATGCTACCTTTTGATTATAATAAAATCAAGCAATTAAACCGTTAGATCCCTTTTTCTTTGACTATATCCTATTAGAAATAGAATAGGATACTAAGTCACTTTCTTATGCAGCCCCAAGGGTTAGCTCAGTTGGTCAAAAACCGTGCCTTGCCATCAGGAGGTCACAGGGTCGATTCTACCCGAAGCCCTTAGGGTTAGGTCTTGCTAGTAGGCCAAGGGGCATTTAGCCCAGATTTTTGCATGGACGTAGCGACCACTCATTGACCAGAGTGTTCATGAACCACACTTTCTTAAGCTATTATGGTTTGGAAAGAGTCTCCTTGGAACTCTACTCTTATTAACATCAAGAAAACCATTATTTCCCTCTCTTGGTCCCGAGTCTGACTCACAAGCTCAAGTTCTAGAGGCTAGGCTTCTTAATCAATGGAATATTGCCCCCTCTTCCCCCATCTCTTCTCAATTCCTCAACTCCTCTCCATCACTTGTTATTTCCTCTACATGGTCCCCTCCCTCACCCTTCTTTCCTAAAACTGAATTTTGATAGTGCATCAAAAGGGAATTTGAGTCCAAATAGTTTTGGTGGTATATTCTGAGATCACAGAGCCCTTCCACTTTACATATACTCTAGTAATTTGGGCATTAACAATAATAATGTGGTGGAAATCACTTCCCTCATCACAAGGTTGAAAATTGCAAAAATATAGGGATTCTCTAATATTTTTGTAGAAGGGGATCTCAACTTATCATCAACACGCTCAACAAGATACATAACAATTCTCCAGTGCATAAAATATCCAAAATATAGAGTTTATAAGCACTCATATGTAAGGCTTCGCCTCTTATTCTTAAGATCCTGGTTGTTGTGCCCTCCCATGTTCAATAAATAACAATTAAATTTTATGATATGTTAGTTAATCATGGATGTTTGGACTCCTCGCTAGTGCTACCCTCCACCTGGAACCTTCTCCAAGACTCCCCTCTTAAGGATATGTGCTGGAAGGTCGTTCAGAAGGATACATCTATCCATTTTGGGGTGTTTATGAAACAACAAGGGTTGAGGGTTGGGCTACCACTATCCCACCTGGCCAAGACGCGAGGGGATGTGGAAACACACTCCCATAAAGAATGTTTATGATGCTTAGGATCATGAAGTGTTGTGACATGTGGGACATGTGGGCTACACCCATCGTAATCCATGCCATTCATGCTTCACACTCTAGTTTTGAATGCCAATTTCTTCTCTAATCAACTCATAGGGTCTCCACTCATATGAATTTTGAACTAGCTCTATTGCAGACTATTGTGTCCCTCCTCATTACTCAATTCATATATCATACATTTGTTGTTGGCTACTTGAGTCTCTTTCTTGAAATACATGCCCTAGCTCTCGTTGATCACAATTGGGGTCTTCTGTGGACCCACCTTCTCGAGCCCTGACATAGCACTATTTTTCTCCCATTGAAACACATTTGCACCATTAGAAAAGAACGGTCCCTCCCACACAAACTTGAGCTCTGGAAGTGAAGCTAATTTCCACTTGAATGCCAAGAGACTAGGTTCTACTCAATTGTTTCTTTCCCTTTGTACGTTTGGTGCGTGTACAGAGCTTTCAAATTAAATTCCTCTTGAATGTAAGAAAATTCCTCATTCATGTGTTAGATGCCTTCTATAGATGTGATCTTGATTGGTTCTAACTTGAATAACACCCCCTTTCTAGTTATTATTTTCATTTATGGACTTTCTTTTGGTATTTCTCCACACAACATTCTCATTTGGTGTATACCTCTAGGTATTCAACTTGCTTCAGGCCTCAAAGACCTCTCTCTAGTTCGCTCCCCTTGGTTTTTTCCCTTCCCTCAGAGTTCTTCTCAGCTAGGTCTACATCACTTGCCCTGCACCCTCTTGAGTTGGCTCATTCTCTTTGTTTGAAGTTCATTTCCCATCTCCTTCCCAATTCTTGGCCACATTTGTTGCTCACCCACCTGGCCCTGACCCTCCTACACATGGATTTTCTCTTCATGCCTATCACTTGTGAATTTTCTCTACATATCACATGTTCTCCTTTCTTTCTTGGGACTTCAACCATGACTCATCATCTACCTATGTTCGTAGAGGAGCAACTTACTACCAGGAATGGGCCACTTAGGAAACATGTGTATTCACCACCGTCTAGAGGAAACTGTTGCCTGATTTTGTGAGCTTACCTCGAGCCCCTTCGAAGATGAGATCATCTTAGCATTCCACCATCGGCTAGCGACAACAGTCAGGACCCATCCAAGTTGCAGCTATGAGTTCTAATCCCTTTTTTTAGTCTTTTGATACGTTCAAGCTTCCATCATTTTTATTATTATTGGCTTTTCTCAAGGCCAATTTGGCATGCTTTTCAGCTTATGTACGGTCTTTTTTAGTTTTTTGAATATTATGCTATCCCATATCTCTCTAAGGAGAGTGAACTTCTCATTATGATTTGGTCTTCCTAGCAAAAGACTAGCCTAAATCATTCAACATTTCCATATACACTCCTTTTTTTTCATAGTAAGATCCCTAGGCATACCTACCCAAAGGGGCCTTACGCTCAATCGACTCTAGTGATGGAAATTTCACCTCGATGGATCAAGGAGGATAAAACCCGCACCTTGTGACAGAGGGCCAACAACTTGGCGAGGAGCTTTGAACAACCAGGCTACCCAACCGAGCTATTTCCATATGTGCTTGTGTTTAGAAGGTAATACAAGATTTACCTATGGGTGGAAATAGACATCAATCCAAAATAAGAACGAAAACACTTATTACATGATACATCTTACATTGCCTATATATATATAATATAATATATTATATATATATATAAATATATAGTATATCTAAATTATGTTATTAATATAAAATAAAGAATTAATATATAAGTTATAACATATATATTATTAAAAGACATGGAACAAGACTTAACATGGAGATTTGCCCCATTTAAACATGAGATTCTAATACCATGGCCAATACCATTTTATGAATATCACATTCTCAAAAACAATTCTCACTTGATATGACACTTATTAATATGACATTTTTTATTATCAATTTAATAAAAAAAATAAAATGACATAGTACTAGAAATAAATCTCAAACTTTAAATTGATATATATATTAAATATTCTAAAACTATTTAATGACTTTTAAATCTATTACTACTTAATAAAAATAAAATTCTAAAACTCTATTAAAAAAATGATCAATAAAAATTTAATTATTTTAACCTGTACCTATTATATAAAAAGTTAAATTTATTCTATAGATAAATTAAAATAAATTATACATATTTTTTTATAAAAAATATTACAAATTATCATTATGTTATATTAAAGGTTTAAGAATCACTGTATTATTTTATTTTTTTAAAATTGATTTAGTTTTTCATAAATACAATTTATTTTTATTATCTTTTTTGAGTTAAATTAGATATTTAAAAAACTTATTTTTGTTTTTTTTGCAGGAAGAAGAAAAAGAAAAGAAAGAGAAAATGAAAAAGGAAGAAAAAGAAAAGGGAAATAACCCGTCAAAGATAAAGCCCGCTAAAGATTCCTTGTTAGTTTCGAAAAACTTTTTGATATTAAAAGATGCACTCTCTGAAGCCGTTGATGCAGCCGTAAGTATTTCACCATCATTTATCATTACTTACAATTATTCTATTAAAACGTGAAGATATGTTACATCAGAAATGCTCTTAAGCTTCCTTTTCTGGTATGCAGAAGGATTTTGCATCCGGGGATGCGCAGACGATGGCTCGGGATTTTCTCAAAGGCATGGGAACAGCACACGTGGTTAATATAGGTTTTCTTGTAGTGGCAAATGCATGGGAGCGGTACGAAGAAATGTCTGATAATCAAATTGAATGTCTGTCCCTATTGAAGGAGATGAGTAAATTGGAGCAACATGTTAAAGAACTTCAAAAACGGCCTGAATCGAAGCGAGGGATGGAGGCTTCAATAGGGCAAGCAATAGAGTTGATAATTGAAGCCTCTATCGCTTGCTGCACTCAAATTGAGGCTTCCAAAATTCGCAGGTGAATGCCCACTCAACACGCTTTAATATTATAAACCTCGCAGGTGTAAATGGATGCTCAATTCCTATGTCGTCTATATCGTGGGAGCTGCCTTGTCCCACCTAAATAAATTCACACCTCTTGTTTAATGTTGGATTTATGTAGGAGGAGACCATTTCTGAAAGAGGCTTTTGTCAATAATATTTCTTAATACAGGTTTTTGTCGGCAAAATCGTCCACAAAAAAGCTGGCTGAACTTGAGAAAAAGTTACAGCAAACGTACGACGAAATGCAGAGACAAATGGATTTATGTATTTTGGATGCCGTGCGCTTAACAAAACCACATTATCCAAAATATCCTAAAGACGCAGGTAAATTGTGAGAAGGTGTTATTTTACATACTTATGAATGTTTTTATTAAAATGATTTTATTGATATTTCTGTGTTTAAATATTGTTATAACAGTTGGAATCGATGAACCATTGCAAGAAGTCATTAAAACGTTAGAGTGGGAAAGCGACAAAAATGCCGTAGCGGTTATCTTGCATGGCTTTGGTGGCATGGGAAAGACTACCCTTGCAGATGCTGTGTTCGCGCGGCTGTTTGAGGAGAAAAAGGAAGGGTGTAAATTTTCTTTTGTTAAATTGTTTCAGGATATAAAATCAACTCCCAATGTAGTAGAATTGCAAAAAAGTATATTATTTGATTTGAAGGGAGAAAAGGCGGAGGAGATCCGAAGGAATAACGAAGGACAAGAACAAATTGCTGTCATGTTAGAGAAGGAGGAGGCTTTTATTTATATCGACAATGTTTTGCTTCCTGATAAGCGTGAACAAGGCCCAGATGCACTCACACAGCTTCTCCCTGAGAATATGGGGAATGCAAAAAAGTTGAGGTTGCTCATAACTGCACGTAATAAAGATGCAGCGAGCTGGATGACAATGAGCAAAGGGGTCGAAAAAGAATTCTACCCAATTGAAAGCCTGCCCGAAGCCAAGGCAGTGGAGCTTTTAAAAAAGGAGCTGTCTGACAATAAAAATAAACTAAATGGTAGCCAAATTAACGGCATAGTCAATATATGTGGAGGAGTCCCGGCGCTTTTGAAGGTGTTAGCAGGATTCATAAATGGCGGCGACGGACACGCAGTGGAAAATTATAAAACATTGATGAAAGAGGCTAAAGAAAAAAACTGGAAAGGTGATATTGGGGAGAGTATAGAGCAATACGTCTTTGCCTACGACAAACTTGAAGATAAATTCAAAGATCCATTTTTGGATATTTGTTCATTTTTTCTAGGGTGGGACTGGAAAGAACTTTCAGATATTGTGGGAGAGTCAGAACTGAAAGGGCTAGAAAAGAGAGCGCTTTGTTGAATTTGTAATTTCAACCGCGCGCGGGCAAAATATTTAATGCACCTCAATACCACCCAGCAAAACCACGAGCCACGTGGAGGCATATCGCAATGGGTGTGGTAAAAAGGGGTTTTTGTCAGAGGGCCTCCGAACAACCTAACCAGCTGACACGCGTCGGGTGTACGAACCCAAAACCACTTTCCCCGGCCGGCAAAGGTCGTTTGTTTTGTCAGGGGTTGGTGAGCGAATTGCG